>JARPMJ010004016.1:0-83038 GCA_033366665.1 Phoxinus dragarum
TCGTTTTCACTTCAGTGAAAGATGAAGTGAGTATCTGAACTTACATGACGCTGCGCGCTGTAGAGTAGAGTTGGGTTTTCGCACTTAATTAACACACCTAATCAATTAAACTTGAAGATTCGTTATAAAAAGTCAGTTCTCTCTTTAGTAAACACGAACAAACGACGAACCTCGTAAAGCTCTTCCCGTTGTCCAGTGTAGTCCAGTGCAGCGCGCCGCCTAGCGGGACACAACTGAAGCTGCATCGGTGTGTACATTGTATTCTATATTTTAAAATTATTCATGGGTATATCTATTTTTTTAATAATCTAAGTGGTTTCAATACAAAAACTCTCTAGATAAAATAAATAATGTTGATTATTAAGGGTAAAGGATGTTGCGCTGACAGTAATTTGACATCGCATGCGGCAGGTGTCAGTGTTAACCACATGTTGCTGCATATTCTTTTGTTTTATTGTGTATTAGTTAGTCTGGCTAATCAGTTGTTTCACACAGTAAGTTATACACTAGCATACTTTTCTATGATATAGCGCTAACTATACCAAAATCATTAATAAAACGAACATCCAATTGAACTAAAATAGTAGACGCCAAAGCATCTGAATAACAGTTCTTTTCTGAAATTTGATCATTTTTACTAACCTTTAGTAATTAATGAGAGCGAGAGAGACAAAACTGTGTGTTACTGTCATTCCAGTGGTCCTCTGTGTTGTTTGAGGATGCGCCAAAGTCGTCATGGCAACTCATTAGTAATTTAAATAACAAAACACACACACACACACACACACACACACACACACACACACACACACACACACACACACACACACGCACGCACGCACGCACACACACACACACGCACACACATATATAAATTGAAATAGATATACATAAATAAATACATAACTCATACAAATAAAATGTATTGCAAATAATACAATATTTTTGTGACCCAAATATGCAGGGGTGGTCACACTGTAAATTACTAATAATTATAACAAGAGTTCTAAAATAAATACACAGAAAATAAGTGAGACAAGATATTTTTTAATAAATCATCCGAATTGGTTTTCATACACATTTGATCAAGTATCACTCATTCGGTGTGCAGAGCGCAGTGTAAATAATGACCTACAGGATGACTATGACAAAGCTTGTTTTAAAGAAAAGCAAACTTTGCTGCAAGTGGACTGGTGTTGTTAGATATGGCCTTTTAATACAAAAAAATACTTGGACATCAATTCTGTAGCTGCACATTTGATTGCAATAATTTCCTTTCCGCCACATTCCACAGGCCCGTTATTAACATAATGTTACAAAAACTCCAAAGGCAACAACAAATCCAATGACAT
This sequence comes from Phoxinus dragarum, assembly GCA_033366665.1. Taxonomy (NCBI): domain Eukaryota; kingdom Metazoa; phylum Chordata; class Actinopteri; order Cypriniformes; family Leuciscidae; genus Phoxinus; species Phoxinus dragarum. Next base: position 1,353 of record JARPMJ010004016.1, read on the forward strand.
TCCCTTCCATTTATTAACCATAATAAGGCACATTAATCCAGAGTAGTGTGATCAGTAGGCCCACTAATATTGAAACATACAGTGTACACAGTCTTTCAGTAGTGCTCATAGCTTTTATTTATGAATATTTAGTTCTAAATATAAAATTGACCTTTTCTATAACCCTAACAGATGTGCAAGTATAACTATACATTTCCTATCAGTTACAGTATGTGATGTAAGGCACAGAGTTGCTGAACACAGTCATCAAACCCTTCATTTCTTGTCCTTTAAGGCACTTTAGTCTCGTTCCGAACCCAAATACGTGATACTCATTTCAACGGTCACATATGCAGGCTCGTGAGGTTATCAGAGGTCATGATCGTGAGATGCCAAGGTGCAACTTTTAAATAGCTGTGCTGAGTTTAGGAAAATAATCAGACCATCAACAGGTGAAACTCGAAAAAATTTAATATCGTTCATTTATTTCAGTAATTCAACTCAAAAGGTGAAACTAATATATTATATTGACTCAATACATGCAAAGTGAGATATTTCAAGCATTTATTTGTTATAATTTTGATGATTATGGCTTGAAAACCTTAATATTCTAATTTTGAGTTTGGGGTTTTCATAAGCTGTAAGCCATAATCAGCAAGATTATAACAAAAAAGGCTTGAAATATCTCACTTTGCATGTAATGAGTCTATATAATATATTAGTTTCACCTTTTAAGTTGAATTACTGAAATAAATGAACGATATTTCGTTCCTGTATATAGATGAGCCCCCAAATAATAGTGACACCTGCAGCCTGTGATGCATTAAAGGAATAAATCACCTAAACATCAATTCTGTCATGATTTACTCACCCTCATGTCGGTCAGAATTGAGTTCTGTGGGAAATTTTGAAGATTTGATGTTTATGCATCTGCATGCCGTTAGTGTATAATTTCTGAATATGAAAGCAGATGTGAATATGATGGCTTTATGGTGCATTTGGCCACTTTGGAGTGTAAATAGCCAAACCAAAAAGTCTCATTATTACAATTAGGTTTCATAAGTACATTAGTGAACATGAACTAACAACAATGAAAAATACTGTTATATTAACATATAATGTTAATTCCAACATATACCAATACATTTTAACCATTATTTAATTGCACATGTGAAAACTCAATTTTACTAACATTAACAAATATTAATGAATTGCTCATGGTTAGTTCATTTTAAAATGCATTAACTAATGAGACCTTATTGTAAAGAGCTACTCATTTTGTGTAAGGGTGTGCTATACGTTTTTTTTTTTTAGTGACATGAGGGTGAGAAAAGTCTACAATATAGGCCTACTTGTACATAAAGAAACTAGATTAGAGTTAATGAACAGCATCATGTTTGACAGCCTACAGCTTTCTTCTCCGTAATAAATATTAAATACTACAAATAAAATGACGAGAACATAATAATCACAATAACTGAACAATAAAAAAAGTTTCTTTGGCTGACAGACACGGTAAAAAGTGGCACAGTCACCGATGGTCGAAGGACCAGGTTGTCACTGCATGCGGTCCGTCTGGAGCTGCTGCGGCTGGTACTGGGCGAACGCGGCCGCCGTGGCCCCGGGCGCAGGAGACGCGAGCGGCTGCTGGACGTACCCGTAGCCGGCCGTGGAGACGTACCCCGCGGCGGCGGGCGAGGCGGCGTACGGGTACTGGTCGTAAGCGGGCGGCAGCGGTGGCGGCAGCGGCGGAGTACTGCGCGTACGCGGCGCCGGTGTAATCCAGGTACGGAGAGGCCGCGGCCGCCGCTGACGCCGCCGACTGCTGGACGTGCGGGATCACCATGCTCGGCTGCATGAACGCCTGCGGGTACACATAGTGAGCAGGAATCCTGAGGGACAGAGAGACGCTGGGATTAAACTGGGAACCAGGAAAGCGGCACTTCAACTGAGAAACGGCACAGTGCACTATAGGGTTATTCAAAGAAATAGGATTGCCACAATAGTAGAGCATGCTGGGAAGAGTCAATGATCAGCTGGCAGTAATTCACTTTAAGATGCAATGAACTATTTTCAGGTATTTTACTTGTTTTAAAAAGTTTGTACTGAAACTCACTGCAGATGCTAAAAATAGCCTCATTAATGAAGTAGAAGCTGTCAATCATTCATCAGAGCATTTTGTACATACATTTTTATTCAATTTACTGCAGGAATTTGAATGTTATATGAAGGTCTTAATAAATTATATTCTTCATTTATTGTTTTATATATTATTTTTGTATTGTTATAACCCTCGTCCCAGATCCTCAGTCTTAGAATATGAAAATGTGTCATTAAATATTACATTTTTATAATCTAAAGACTGAAGTAAACCATTTCAAAATTGGATTGTGAAAATGTTTTATATAAACGTTTACGCATTTGTGCTGTCATTCACATCTAATAAATGATCACATAAATGATCATATAAATTAAGTTTTCTTCATCAAATATGAGATATGAAAAAAAACTAAATCAAGATAAACAGTACAAAACAATATTTTTATTTGATCTATCTGATCTATACTGTTTGCATAGGTAAAATTAAGCAAAAAGTGTGAGAATATTATTGAACTGCATTTAAAATACAAGCTATGAAATCAGTCTTAATACAAAAGACTCAGAAATGTTATTTAAAAATGTCCATTTCCATCAAAGAATAAAAAAGATGATTTGAGAGTGGTGACGTAAACTTATGTCCGGCCTATAGGAAAATAGACATCTACAGTCTTCACCCTTTTTACAAATATTATTTAAAATTTGTTATTAAAGATTTTGTAATAATATTGCAAAGTTGTGCTTGAAATCAATTGTTTTACGTGTGAAAACTCAATAAAACATGCCAAACTGTGCAAACATAATTATTGGCTGGGCTGAAATTATGAACAAATGCAAAAACAAGTGAACCAATGAAATATTAATAACTGATTATGTTGTATAATCAATGTTTGCTTTTTTCTGTGAGCTTTTTGTTTTTCTATGCAGTTTTTTGCATAGTAAAATAAAACCTGTCAAATAATTTTGTCTGATTAAATACTTTAATCATGTGTTTTGCTCTTCCCTCATATGTAATATATATATATATAAAAAAACATGTTCCTCATATTTTGATGGTTTATTCAAACTTGTAGGGTCATTAAAACCAAATATCCCCTCCGGACATCACTTTTGGCCACTACTGTAACAGCACACTAAGCAAGTTTATTTTCTAAAAGTCTACAGGGACAAAGTTTTAGAGTTATGCCTGTTTTACACAGATATTCATTCATGAATGAGGCCTAATTGGTGAATCACAAAATGTATGTCATTAGATAGTGCTGCCACTGAGCTGACCATTTTAGTGAATGCTCTTTTCACCATTTTTAAATGAATGCTCTTGTATTAATTATTATGGCAAACCCATTTCATTTGCAAACTCAGCATTCAATCATAAGTCCACGCCCTAATATTGCCTATCAAATAAAATGCCAGGGTAAAAGTGACCATGGATATCAAAGCATATCGATCAATATCACAGCAGAAAAAAAAAAAAAAAAGAATAGAGCGACACCAATTCTGCAATCATAAACAGGGTCAATGTTACTGTCAAACCAAACAATATGAAAAGAAAGAAGAGAAATCCAGTTAACTCACACACGCACACGAAAGAAAAAACAAACACACTCGCGTGCATTCACACATCACCGCGTCCACTGCACAACAAACACAACGCTTGAAGAGTGGAAATCTGCTGCTAAACACACCGAGAAACACCAAATCTACTTCTGTTTGCTGCTGGGAAAATCAGCAGCGTGTGTTTAAAGTGATAGTTCACCCAAAAATCCTGCCATTTACTCTCCTCAAGCTATTCCAGTTTCTTTCTTCTGCTGAACACTAAAGAAGATGCTTTGAAGAATGTGTGTAACCAGACAGTTGACTTCCATTGTATTTATTTATTTTTTTCAAGTCAATGGGATCCATCAACTGTTTGGTTACTCATATTCTCCAAAATATCTTCTTTTGTGTTCAGCAGAAGTAGTAAACTCTGTTTTAAAAGTATTTTTTAAATGTAAATCATAAATTAAAAGGCAGCACAGAAAATACTACGGAAAGCTCGTTTCCACCAGAAAATAAAAAAAAATTAATTGTGACTTTTTATGTCATAATTCTAACTTTTACTCAGAATTGCAAGTTTATATATCTCAATTCGGACTTTATAACTCGTTATTACGATTTTATATCTCACAATTCTGAGAAAAAGTCAGAATTGTGAGATAGTCACAATTACCATTGTAATTTTTTTATTCCATGGTGGAATTTATTTTATTCATCTCGATTTGTGAGAAAAAAAAGTTTGAATTATAAGATTAAAAAGTCCCAATTACCTTTTTTATTTTTTTAAGGTGGAAACAAGCGTCCATAAAATACTACAATGATGTTTGAAAATAACAAACTTTTTTTTTTTTACAAACTAAAAACGCAAATAGTCACAATGCAAAAATTAAGTACATAAATAAATAATGTATATGCTCAAAAGTTGATTCTTGTGCACAGCTGTCATTAAACAGGACACACACTTAGTCTCAGGACAGTGGCCAGTGCTTTTTTTAGCCAATCAGAAACATTCTTCATCTGTGAATCATTCTCCACATACGAAAAACAAACCAGCATAAAGTCTGGCACACACTGCTAATCTAAATGGCTAAAATTGCTTAATTTGACAGTGTAAAGATGCCTGAAGTCATAATTTCATAATTTCTGAGCCACTAGCAGCACCAGACAAATTGCAAAAATAAATCACCGTCTATGTTGCCGGGCAGATTTTATTTTTATTTTTCCATGGCTAAAATGAGTCGTAACCGGCAGGCATGCAAAAACAACAGGTGTTCATGTTAAATCTGGCCATAGATGAGTCTCTAACACACCATTCCTTACTGTCAGTCTCCTGGAGTGACAGGACAGGCTGTGGCGAGGCTATTTTCTGCTGCCCTTGCCATCATAAAACGAGAGCCTGAGCAACGCTATCAGCAACACATGGCCCAACACTTTAACCCAGTCCTGAACCCTTCATTACCAGCAGCCTGTGAACACACACGGCAAAAACGGTCCATTGTAAACGAATTAGACGCAGTAACGACTGGCCACATCTTAAAAGTTCTTTCGATGTACTTAATAACACTGATACTCATTTTACTACATGATTTGCATGTAGTGTAACATTTTACACTAAGGTCAGTTTAGATGAACTAACATTAACTAACAATGAGCAATACATTTTTTACAGTATTTAAGTTAAGTTCACGTCAGCTCAGGTCCATTCAATTATATTACCAGTCACTTTATTGATGTTCATAAAGTATTAGTAAATGTTGGAATTAACCAATGAATGCTTTAGAAGTATTTTTATTGTTAGTTCATGTTAACTAATGTAGCTTTGATCCCGCACATAGTATACAACCATTTTCCTGTTGATGAACTGAATGATTCGTATGCATGCAGAAATTTCAATAAGGTGAATTTATTTAATACAACATATACTTATAAATGTGGTGTAAAACTCGACCTAATTCCGAGCATGTCATTGTTAAAAATACCCCTGTTACTAAGCTGCGCCGGCAACTTTCTTACTACGGGGGTTAGGCTAGAGGTTAGGGCTAATTTAAGGTACTTTGTAAATCACAGAAACAGAGGGGCTGATCTCCCGGGCACACGGATCTTGTGTCTCTGAACACCTGTTGTCTCGTGGCCACTCTGAATGTCGTTGTGTTCCTAACTAAAGTACAGCTGTTCTCTTTGGTTCAGTCCTCTGAGGGATATATGTGTTCTCCTTGATCGGTACGAGTTGACTGAACCTTCCTAGATTATTTAGAAGGACAGAAGTACGGTAACTGTGTACTGGATCGCTCAGTAGTACTTAGAGGCTTTTGCATCTGAAGTCTTCAAATAATCTTTACACGAGTACATAAATACATTTTATGTTTAGATTGCTTTTTAAGGTACTCAAAGTCAGATAAAAATGACAAAAGCATGTTTGTTGCAGCTACCTGAATAATAATATATCTGGTTTAATGATGATTTAAAGCAACACTAAGGAAGATTTTTTACCTTAAAATAATGTTTCCAAACTCGTTTCAGTGGTTCATCAAGTCGTAACAGAGTAAACGGCACTTACTTATGCCTCTGCTTTGCGGTCCTTTATCTCCTATAACCACACTATGTAAGATTGCCAGATCGGGTCGCGTTTCTGTAGTTCTAATGAGACATGAGAAAACTACAAATTTGACTTGCTTTACGTCAAGCGTTACACTAGTCATTATTTAGTTTTTCTTCGTTTCTGATGTCGCAATACATCATCCTTTCATGAAATCATGCATCATACTCTACCTTGTCTGTGGACATCATTCATTTCAAAGCCGTTGCTTGATAAATAGCACGCGTACGACGGTAGGCTAAATTTTTTACGACAGCGGTAATGGACAATTCCGCTTCCAACCTGTAGGGCGACCGCAGAGGAAAAGTTCCTTGGTGTTGCTTTAAGTACTGATGTTTTATGTTACCACAATAATTTACAGTTTTAAGGCAGTATCGCATACATACATTGCAGATAAGGCAATTCCACAGCGCATTGCGAAAAGCAAAGGAGTGAAAGAAATGTCAATTATAAATAAAGTAGCGACCAAAAGTGATGTCCGAAGAGGAGATTTGTTTTTAATAACCCTACAAGTTCGATTAAACCATCAAAATATGAAGAAAATATTTTATATTTTTTAAAATATCTTAAATATGAGGCAAGGACAAACCACTTGATTAAGGTATTAAGATACAAAAAGCTCACAGTAAAAATCATACATTAAGCCTACTGTAACAAAAAAGCACTTAACAGTATCAAATTGGAGGATAGAGTGTCAGTAATGTATAATAATAAGATTAAACATTCAATTTTCAGTTAAAGGCATTTCATTATTGAATTCAGAGATGCCATTGTCTAGCTGTTTAGTTTAATTAATATCTGTGTAATCAAATTGATGATAATCGCTAATGAAGGCAAATTGCAGAATTAAATAATCATTTTCTGAATAAAGTTAAATAGGCACAAGTTAATTTACATTTGACCACAGTTCAAATATTTACTTGTCTAAGATTCCTCAGTCAGATTATGTTAACTTTAAGAATTACGGTGAAAAAACGAAACACAGACTCATATCAACAACAATACTAGGCCATCTTGGTTAATGTTTCAGAAAAGTTAAAATGAGAAGAGTTACAGTGTTTCCTTTAGGATGTTTTTAGCAGTGGGGAAAGGTCTGTCCAAACAACAAACACCCCTGATGCTGAGCGTAGCCTATGCTTGCTAAATGGTACCCCTGGAGCCTGTTCCTTAAGTCTGTTTTCACCTATAAAATAATTTAAAAAAAAATGAGTGATGTGAGGGATTATTGATGATTGTCAAACAATCTTTTGGGTGCCCGCAGCCCGCTCGCGGTGTGAAGCGCGTGTCCACGCTATTCTCCGTCTTCGACATGCCCGCTCGCGGTGTGTTTTTATGCGTGTCCGCGCTATTCTCCGACATGCCCGCTCGCGGTGTTCTTTATCAATCAACCAAAGCCGGTCGCGGGGGCGCCGCCCTCGCCATCTTTCCATTCATTTCACTTTTGCTATGTAACCAGAGCGAATGAGACGAGTGCGTCACGTGTGGTGTTTGTCAACGCGCCTTTGGAGAGAAGTGAAAGTGACCGCTCGGCTAGTATCGATACTTCGGGAAATTAGTATTGGTACCGTTCAAATATTTCAGTATCGATATTTATCGAAATATCGATATTTTTGACAACACTACATTGACTACAACATAATCAGTTATTAATATTTCGTTGGTTCTCTCTTGTTTTTGCATACGTTCATAGTTTCTTTGTATGGCAGCCTGGCCAAAAATGATGTCAGCACAATTTGGCATGTTTCATTGCGTTATCATCACGAATAAAATGATTGACTCCAAGCACAACTACACAATATGATTACAATATCTTTAATTAATATTTAAAGAAAGTGTGAAGATGTCGACTTTCCTAGGCCGGACATCACTTTTGGCCACTACTATATACTTGCAACACTAGAAATCATTGATAATATTTGTTTTTGTTGTGTATTCTACACTCATTAGACTATCTAGATTCGAACTCTATTAAAATCAATTGAATGTCCAGTTAACCACTATTTGAAAGAAGCATAATTGGCGCTAATGCTTCTGGCCTAAGCCGATACAGAATGAATGCAGAATTTTTTCACAAAGAGGTTTAGGGAAAAGTGAATGTAAGGCAGTCAGGGGAAAAGACAAACGATTCATTAGTCAAATAAATGAACGGAGGCACATGAGATACACTGCAACATGCAAGCCATGAGTTGTTTTGAGGGTGCGCCAGTCAAGAAAGACAAACTTTGACCCCTTCAACAACAGAAAACTGAAACGTCCGTTCAAGTGAATAGAAATCAGTAAGAACAAGCTGTGCACAATCATCAAGAAAATGGAAAAAGATGTTCCCAGCACCCCAAGACAAAGATACGACCGTCTCCCCGAACCCCCACGTCCTACTATACACTCATTTCTATTAAAAGCACACGGTTTAGCTATGAAAACCACTTCAGACAGGTCCAAACGCACACAAAAGCTACTCTCCAAAAAAACAACAACGTCCATGCAAGCTAATCACCATTTGAGAGAGTACGTGTTTGAGTCTACTGGTAGAGCTTATGAATTCTGACTTTGTTCAGCTCGTTCACCTCTTAGGTTATGTTAACCGAAAGAGAGCCTGTCAGATCAGAGAGAGACACATTACATTGAGTCACGCTGGAAAGAGGAAGTGACAGACGTAGACTTTTCAGGAGTTGACAACAGTGCATATAAAACCACACAACAACCACAAAGATAAAAAAGCACACGCACACACCTCATAACCTGGCGGAAAGGGGGAGGATACAGTAATGGGGAATGCTCATCCTCACTATCTCTATGACACAAGGAGAACAACATTTTATAACACAGGAATCCATCAAAAATGCACAGAAATCAACATAATTATACTTTACAGAATATTGCAACATGTAGGAATATGATATTGTTGATCATCACACATTCATCTTTAAAGGTGACGTGTGTTATGTTCGAGCATCACCAAATGGAATTGCAAAAATATTTTCCAGACATCTACAAATAATGCTATTGGGTCAATGTTACTACCTAGCTAACAAAAATATATTTTAAGAATGTTTAGCCAAGTCAAGAAGGTTCCATGTTTATTTACTTTTTGTCCAGTTTTCTTCTTGGTTATACAAATGTTAAAGGGTAACTGTCGCCAAAACCTAGGCTCTTTTTGTTGATCTACCAGAGTTAATCTAAAAGCATAATTAGAATGGAAACGCCACTTTTAAGATTGACCACATTTTCATTTTAGCTCAAAATGCCTTTTAAATGAGAGTGCATGGGGCACTTTTATGGTAGCATCAAAATCTGTATATTTAAAACACTAAGAAGGCTCGACACAACACTAAACTGTGCTTGAAGTATCACCAGGGGCTCTACAAATGAAGCATTGACTACATTGTTCGACTACTTTTGACTGACAAAATTCGAGCAACCGGAAACACTAACTTATAAAGTGAGTCGTACAAAACCTTTCTTTTTAGTAAACTCAGTGTACACAAACAATGTAGTCAATGCTTCATGTGTAGAGCCCCTGGTGATACTTCGAGCACAGTTTCATGTTGTGTCGAGCCTTCTTAGTGTTTTAAAAACAGCGATTTGATTGATCATAGAAGTGCCCCATGCACTCCCATTCAAAAGGCATTTTGAGCTAAAACGAAAATACGGTCAATCTTAAAAGTGGCGTTTCCATTCTAATTATGATTTTACACGAAAGTTTGACTCGGGTAGATAAACAAAAAGAGCCAAGGTTCAATTTTGGCGACAGTTACCCTTTAAGGGAACATTCCATTAAATTTTTTTTGCAAACATTAACGTTACTTTTGAATCTGAAACAAGTAGTAACATTTGTTAAAAATGTTAGACGAAAGTCTAACTAAAATGTTTTCGAACAAAAACTCTCCATGAATGTATATGTATATAACAGTTTTGTACTAATGTTTTGAGACCAGGTAACTCTGTTCTATTAACGTTACTGGAAGAACGTTTGTTCATAACTTTCTGATTGTTCATAATCATAACTATGAACTTTCAGAACGTTGGTCAAACGCCAAAGTTCTGAGAGCGTTCCCTTTAAAAGCTGGGTGTGTCCTGATGCTCAAATAAACAGATCATTCTATGAACCATTTACTTAGGGTTTTTTTTTTTTTTTAATGTTAAAAACACACATCACCTTTAAAGAAAGTCAATGGTACAAATTTGTTTAAGATGACAAAATGCTGCTTTTCCCAGCACATATTTTGCACAAGATGTAGATAAATGAGAGAAGCCTTAATCAAACTACACAAAAAAATATAGTCATCAATAGTCTTGTCACACTTACCCATAAGGCCGTTGGATAAATGTGGGGTGTATCTGAGGGACACCAAATGAAAATCCTGTAGAGAAAGACAACCTTAATGCACTTCATTTTATATTTACGTTATACAAGAAAAACGCATACAATGACTAAGATAGGCTTTATTCTACAAGGGAAAACCCCCCAAGAACATTCATATTAATTTGATTAATTTGAACAAAATTGTTATCATATGCATCAAGTAATGTTGTGTATTTTTCTTCATTGCATTTGACAAATAATTCTGTGACAATTAAGCATTACTGTATTCACGATGTAATCTCAGATTACACAAAGGATTTTTCTTATTTAGAAAGCACAGTGTGAATGTGATGCTCTGTGCCATGCAGCTTGTCTTCATCGCATGGGTTCTGATACTCTGCATTAGTCCGCCAACAGCGAGAAGCTTTCGGTCAGCGGCGAGTGACCGGACCCTCTTACCTGGCTGCATGATCCGTGGTTTGGCCCCCAGGTACGCCAGGTTAACATTGGCTTTTCTACCGTCTATGATGGGGTTTGGGTCCTTACAGGCTCTTTCTGCAGAAGCTCGATCAGCCATCGTCACCTACACACACAAAAAGAGGAACACACAGATACATGCGGTGTTTTCAATGATGTTCAATGTGTGTGAGATGTGCTGAGTGTTTAATATTAGTAGTGACTGCAAGCAGTGTTGGGCAGGTTTCTCTAAAAGTAATTAATTACTAGCAAATATTAACATATTCAACAGTGTAATTAGATTACTGTACTCTCTAAAAAGTACGGCATTACTATTCACTTTCTAAATCCCATATCAATCTCGACCAGTTGAACAATACAAGGACAGACATGAAACCGCTCTTTTAATTCTTTCAAATAAATCATATAAAATTGCATAAATTGATCTTGAGTATTTAAAGGGAGATGGTTACATTACAAACATTAATTTTATCATTACATTTTGATGTTAAATGTTTTTATATAGAATTTTTCTATTGTCTATACAGTATCCAATGCAGTTTCATCAGAAGTAACTGTAATTCAATTACAGAAACATTAATAAAGAATCCATAACCTTACTTTTTCAAAGGAAAAGTAAAATTACAGTAATTAACTTAGTAATGAATTACACCAAACACTGACTGCAAGTAAATCTAGACAGACAGATAACTTACAAAACCATAGCCTCTGGATTTTCCCGTTTGTCTGTCAGTAATGACAACAGCTTCCTCGATTTCTCCAAACACTTCAAAGTATTTTCTGAGGCTGGAGTCGGTGGTGTGATACGGAAGACCTCCGACGAAGATCTTGGTGTATGTAGTGTCCTTCTGAGAGCTGTGCATCATCCTCACGACGGGGCGCGCGCCGTTCAGCGAAACAAACAAACAGTGCAAAAGTTTCACTAAAACTGGTTAAATAAATAACAACTCGTATTATTGGAAGGTAGCAGTAACAGAGGTATGTGACAGCGCAAATTATTTGATACGAGGTAGAATAAACCACAGCAAACAAGTGCGTCTGGCAGGAGAGGAAACTTAACAACATGCCATATGGTTTTGGTGGCTCTCGCTCACACGCGGACAGACTCCGCCCATTAAAAATTGCACCCCGCCCACGATCAACATTAACCACGCCCATGCTCAACATTAACCACGCCCACCATTACGGAATCTCTCCTGTTCCCCGAAGGAGCTGACTACATTTATTGCTTACTCACTTTCATGTGACTAAGATTTTGTAGTTTAAATTTCGGAATATTTTTAGTGCCTGTTGCCAGTCCAAATGATCTTATTTTAACTGCAGCAATCTTGCTTTGTCCCTCTTTAATAATGATTTGAATGGAGGGTTTACCAACCAACAAATTGTCAACATGTATACTTTTTTTGTTTACTGTGCTCGGTGCTAAAACATTAGAGGTAAGTTTGTAGTTATTATGATATAGGCCATGGCATGGGTTTAATTCCCCAAATATAGCGTTAGCTCCTTTAGATAAGAGCATCTGGCAAATGCATAAATGTATGTTGTATTCCAGTGAAGTCCTTTACAGTATTCAGTGATTCTATTGCAGATGTTCCCTGCTTCAATCTGACACAGTGACCTAGTGACCCAGGAACTTAACATGATAATGCAGGTCAAAGTTCAGACTCAGAGTTGCACAACCTAATTCTTGTGAAGAAGAGATCAAATCAGCCAGCCAGAACACAAGAGTTAGTACAACAATACTCTTGCCAAAATACACACCTTGGTAGCCATTACTGTACTTCGACAAATTATCCATTCATTAATTTAGGATCATTTGTTTGTCTTTTAAAAATGGTGTGATTGCATTGCAAGGGTTAAAACCTGAATTCTGAATTCAGTTTTGCAAAGTTACAATGTAATTTAGTTTTTCTGGTGGAACTACATTTTGGTTAAACATTAAAGGTGTAAAAACAACAACAATATAATCAGTAAATAATTGTAAGGAATGAGGTTTTGGATTTCAAATGTAACAAAACACAGCAACAAAGGCGGAGAAACATTGGTTGCTATATTTTGCTATAAAATGTATTTAAATGAATAGTTCATATGAGCAAACCTCTCAAATCAAATTAAAAAACAAGCAATAATATGTCATGCAAAGGAAGAACACACAAAAAACAAGCATTTGTAAACGTTCTGTAATCTACAACATTTTTGTACCAGCATTTGCAGAGATACAATATAAATACAATTCTGTACATTTTATAATATTGTAAATACTATGTTCATACATTTTATGTACAGCTCCTTGTCAAGGAGAGCAGCTTTGTTTTCTTTTGAGTAAGGTCTTGGGTCTTTATTTAACCGTCTCCAATGACAGCAATAGTATTCACTTCTTATGAGATCCACAGTTCTTTAGGTAATACAGAGCAATAATAACAGTACTGGTCATGGCACTAAACATACAAGCATTATTCAGGCTATGTCCCATTCCACGATATTGCCCGTCTCCCATTTATACCTATAAAAAAACATTAATATTGGCTTTAGTATCACAAACTAATAAAATCTTTCTTGACAGTCAAACACACATGGATTTAAATGCTCGAAAGCTTCATTATTAGGCGGGTAAACCTAGAAGTCGATTATCTAAAAAGTCCCCGCTCATGTGGGGCTTGTGTCAGTACTTTAGGGCATTTCTGGTCTATAGCCGATACAAAGCAGATCAGATTATCGCCATTTTGCAATAATACCGGCAAAGGTCTGATAAAGAAAACAAGGTGCTCTCCGCATCAGGTGACAACAAGAGTTAGTCACTTCTGTCAACCTCCTGAGAAGCGTCAAATCAGTATCTGAGAATGCGTAAAAATTTGTGCATTATGTAACTTAATGTGCATCCAGGATAAGTTACTCCAGTGCAAGCGTTCAGACAGCTTTGTTAATCGAAATATTGGCAGTCCTTCAACAGTTACAGTACTCAACAAGCCAATTACACAACAGAGTACGAGCAACAGGCTTGGCGTCCGTTCAAAATACCATTCAACTAAAAAAAAATCAACCACATTTTTTAATATCCGATGGGCATGTGGTCTTCTAACCAGAAAAATGGCACTTAGCATATTAGCATAAATCGGTCGAACAAATACAAGCATAAAACACATGTTGCCAAAGTAAGTTTGCACAGCAGATTTGAAAGGCTATGTCTTTGGTAATACCTGATATAATCACACAAACAAAAATGTTCATAAACAGTAGTACATTCTTACCTAGAACAGACATCCAAATCTCAAACTCACTCAAAGTATATATTTTTTGTTAGACATTGTTTGATTAATACATTTAGTCATAAGAAGTGGTGAAGAATTAATGAAGATGGAAATTAGTATTTTAGCTATATCAAAGCTAACATGATATATAAAACGTGTTTGTGCAACTGTGCAACTCTCGACATTCAAAGATGATACTGAAATAAGCCTATAACTTCAGCTCAACACACACAGGTAGTGTTTATTGCCACGGAATAAGAGGAATCAATTAATCTCTGATGTGACAAACAAATCAGAAGGATGGATTCTGTTAGCACTCGGTTTGTCCAGGCGGTTGCTGGTGCTGGTGTCGAAGAGATCGTCTACCAACTATTGGGTCAATGTATTGTCCTGCCCCTACTGGAGCACAGATTGAGATTCAGTGTCTATGGACGGAGGCCCTCGAGTCAAACAGGATGGCTTCACGAAGACGCCATGACCTGTGGCACACCGGAAATACACCCTTCCCTGGACCGTACCATTGTGCTTGCCTTTGGAAGGATGAGAAAGGTCTAAGGTTAAAAGGATTTTGAGTTGAGATTCAATTCAAGGTTACAAGGATCTTGACTTGAGAGTTATTTCACTTACCTACAGCAAGGTCCAACTCCACTCCAACCCAGATGCCTTTGGCAAACTCTACCCCTCCAACATAATGTACCATCCCACTGCGTTTGCCCACCCACACTTGCTCACCGGGGGCCATCCAGTCCGGCAACTGAGCAACTGGTGTGTTCTCGTCCTCACTTGAGTCCACCGAGAGCTCTGCATCCTCGAAGAACTCAAGTCCTCGGGATTCTTCCAGCTCTGGGTTGGCGTGAGGTACAGGAACACTGGGAGACTCTTTTCCATTGTGGAGATGGCACTGGGACGGATGATCCATGTCTTGCGTTATGGCTGGGGGAATTGATTCTGCCTTCAAACTAAAGTTACAGAGGTCGTCTACCCCTAAACCTTCATCTGCACCCTTAAAGTCTGTGAATTCTTGGCTGACGCTCAGGATGCATTTGCGGGGAAGCGGAGGGGAACAGTCCTGGTCGGTGCAAAGACGGGAACAGTGCTGAGTGGGAACGGTCTGGGCTGTATAGGATGATAGTGAGGGAACGGTCTCGGTTCCCAAGGCACTTCTGGAAGGATGCAACCCTCTTCCGTGCTCCTGAGGGTCTGCGGCTTCTCTGTTGTTGAGCTGGTCGCAACTATCGCTGCCGCTGAAGAGCACATCGGACAGTGTGGCATTTGAGGCACTATGGGAGAAATAGCCGCTTGTGCAGCTGCTGGCCGTGGGACTACGGGACACTTCTTTATCCGCAACCCGTGTTCCCGATAACACCCCGATCCCAGACGCCAACTCCCCCTGCACGCATACAGTCTGGGTCTCAAGACTGGCGTTGTACACCTCAAAGTTCGCAAACTTCTCTGGGATGTAAGGCTTGAAGTTTTGGAGCTCCAGAGACCCGAGACCTGGAATACTAGAACGGGTGAAGGCTGAATCCATGTTGGGATCCTCCTCCTCTGAATCCTGACAAATCATCAATGAACAGACATGAAACCAAACAGCAAAGCAGTGATCAGGAGGGATGCTACTGCCCCCTTGTGATGAAACCCTGAAGCACATTAGCTACTTTCTATATTACGACTTTGTGTCTACAACACTGGATCTACACACTAGTCGCTGATCATGGGCTACAGAGGGCGCAACAGGATAATAAATCTTTGAAGTCCACTTTTACGCTTCGTTTCAAAAGGTTAAAATTATAATCAAATGCATACTCTGAGAGCGCTCCACAAGATATGTTTGATTATACCTTACGGATGCTAAAAATGTATTAGGTGAATGCATATTTGAAACAACTTATTGTACGCTTAAGTTAATCGCTGTTCTAAACTAATGCACTGCTGCATTGTAACACACACATCTACAGACAGTTGCTCGCACATAAACATTCAGTAGTGCAGAAATGTATTGTCAACACTGTTTTGTGATTTATTAATAAAATAGCTTAGAAACTGAAAAGTTTTAACAAATCAACTAAAACCCTTCACTATTAGTAAAGGCGCTGCCATGTGCAATTCACACGCAATCACTCTCTCACTGATGCATTCATATAAATATAATCTTTACTGTGCTACTTTATCTGTATCTTATTTAGAATGAGCAGAAATCTGTGAGAAATATAACGACCCAAAGAACTGATAAAAATTAAGCTGTTATGTAGGAGCAATAGCCTTGTGGGCAGCGCTGTGTCATATCCCATATCTGTGCACAAGAAAACCCACGTTGGAGTCTCAGCTCGAGGTTCAGGCTTATTTGTTCATTAAACGATTTGTTCACATCATCAGCGACTAGTCAACATCAACTCAAACTTTAATCACATGAATGTCTACTTTAAAAAAAATCAGAAGTCGTTCATCCCCAAACACACCCACATATATATACTGTAGTGTAGACAACTCTGTTGACTATAAAAGGACTGATCTTGTTTTGTCAGTGCACACTGTTCACATCTGGTGTAGACACGGTGTAAACAGAGTTTATTTACTTTGTAACTAGCAATGTGATATGTGAAGTGCTGCAGTCAGTGAGTTAAACACAAGCTGAGGGATTCATGCACACACTCAATGAGATGCAAATAATGCTGAGATGATAATGATGACAATGAAGAGGCAGCATCATAAGCTTTACTCAAACAGAAACAGTTTTAAAGGGATGCAATGCAGAAATCCAACCTTCCCGGACGCATGTAATGATGTAATGAGTTTGGTTCTGAGACCTCAGGAAGTTTGAGAGTCTCAGTTTCAAGTTGTGTTATTCATGTGTTCATGTTCAGTTCAGGTTAATATACTGCATTATGTTCTTACTCAGTCTTTTTTTCCCGTACAAATATCATAGCAATCTTAAATCAAGATACATTTACTTGAGAAGCAAAATGGCATATTTTCTGAAAAATCTAAATTAAGTGAGTTTAAGAAAAATATCTGCCAATTAGGTAAGAAAAATAATCTTGTTTCCCCTTTGAATTAAGTTAATTTTTCTTAGCCCATTGGCAGATATTTGTTCTTGTTTTAAGCTGAAACTCACTTAATATTGATACATTTTTCAGAAAATAAGACTTAATATCCAAAGTAATTTTTGCTTCTCAAGTAAATGTATCTTGATTCAAGAATGTTTAGATGTTGACAATGAGACAAAAGTACTAAGTAAGAAAATAATAAAGGTTCTGCATATGTGTATGTGTGATTCTGTCAATTACTTGTGAATAAGTGCAATAATTATGCAAAAATAAGTATGAAGTTATATATATATATATATATAACTTCAAACTTATTTTTGCATAATTATATATATATTAGGGCTGTCAAAAGATTAATCGCGATTTATCACATCCAAAATAAAAGTTTGTGTTTACATAATATATGTGTGTGTTCTGTGTATAATTATATAATATATATATATATATATATATATATATAAAAACACACACAATCATGTATATATTTAAGAAAAATTGGTTATATTTATATATATAATATTTATATATAATATAAATTATATAAATGTATATACAGTATATAAATGCAATTATTCCTTAAATATATACATGAATGTGTGTGTATTTATACATAATAATTCTACACAGTACACACACATATATTATGGAAACACAAACTTTTATTTTGGATGCGATTAATCGCGATTAATCTTTTGACAGCCCTAATATATATATAAAGTTAATTTAAATATTTATTATATAAGTAATAATTATATAAAGTATATATTTTTAATTAAATTATGCTTGGTATATTAACAAATTAGCTTGAAAAGCGTTTGAAATTTCAAAAATATAAGATACCAAAATACAAACAATTGTTATTGACTGTTATATAATATGTGGGCTGAAGATGATTTTCTGTGGCATTTGACAGCACACCACAGATTGTGTTTTAACAGGGCCCTGGCTAGTAGTATTAATTAGTATGCGTGTGCACGCAAGTCCAGGTAGTGACATGCATCAGACTGGTTATGCGTGTGTTCACTTACAGCAGTGTGTGGCAGTGTGTGAGTGAGATCAGTGCTGAGTCTGGGCTGTCTGTGATTGGCCCTGCTGCAGATGATGTCACTGCTGCTGTGGCCCTCGCTTTGAGCCCTGGGTCTGGACCAGGGGCCGGTGAGGCCCAACACGCTGCTCTCCACAAACCAACGCATGCTCTGCAATCAGGTGACAATAGCACACTTCACACAAGCCATGCAGCACAGCGAACACTCACACAGGCTGTTGAGTTAGACACCTAACCACATGATGTGAGGCAAGCGAGTGCACATGCACTGGATGGGGTCATCGGCCACACAATCAGGAGTAGTAAAGGAAGAGTTCACACAAAAGCTCAAGACATTGCTTTTTGTTTCTTTTTTCAATTAACACAAAATCAGATGTTTTGTATTATGTCAGAGCTGCTCTTTTCCACACATTGCCAGAGGATTGTGACTTAAATATCACACGACTGAGACTTTTATGTCATTTTTGTCAGTATAAATCAGGGTTATTATTGTTAATTAAACATATTATTTAAAATTTGTTAATTTAAATAAAGCTGCAATAAAATAAATATTAGATTTAACTATTTTTCAACATTTCATATTTTCGTTTAGTTTAAGTTAAGCACAAAAATGTGTAAATGGAAATGAATAAAAACGATAACGGAACATAAACTGAAATAATAATAAAAATTAAACCCATTTGACGCATAAGATCACACTGGAGTGATCACTCTAGGCCAGAGACTGCCTATGTAAACTGCAATAACAATCCTTTCAAATATAATTTGATGACGTGTTTTAGTTGCGTTATAGATCAACTAACATGATCATTATAAGGTGTTTAAATGACAAAACACATTCACTTATAATAATTTGACAATCAGAATACCTGATATTTTATAATATAGTTTACAAGTTTGTATTTTAAATATAGAAAATTTAAAGCAATACATCAGTCATCCAGCGCTATTGTGGCTGCGGTGTGTCAAGTGACAAGCGTTGCCATGGAAATAATGTTATATTTTCTAATTATAACAGTCGCCTTAAAAAAACTATTTTAAACTTACGGATGAAAGGGTTAAAAATGAATAAAAATGACAAAAGCACATTACATCATTTCAAAAAAAATTAGACAAATTAAAACGACAACTGAAAATATAAAAACAAAAGCTAATTAATAATATAATAACTAATATATAACTATAATAGTATATAAATAATATTAAAATAACACTGGTATAAATCACTATACACTTTCCTTGAAAGTAAATAATACTGGATTGGAATGACATGAGGGGTAAGTACAAAGTGAATTTACATTTTTATGTGAACTATTGCTTTAAACTCATACTGCTGGTTAATAGGTTCAGTATCATGTACAGGTCAGTCTGAATAAATTAACAGGCTTGAGGGACTGAGGCATGCTGGGTACAAGGTCCAAAAATTAAGAGATTCACAAGCAATAAATATTTCTCACTGAATAAAAATATATATTTTGCATTATTATTATTCAAATAATATACTTGTGTTCCTCGTATTTTCATTTGGGTGGTTAATTCTTCTTTTGCAGACAGTAATGAAATTTTCAGCCAATTGGTGAATAACAATTTTTTACTCACATTTGGAACTGAATTTGGTGTTAATTTTGGATCCTGGCTGAAGCTTCATGCATTCTCCATTTACACTTGGCCACATATTTGGGTTTCCACAAAACTACAGGTAAAACTCAAAAAATTAGTATATCATTCATTTATTTCAGTAATTCAACTTAAAAGGTGAAACTAATTATATTATATAGACTCATTACATGCAAAGTGAGATATTTCAAGCCTTTATTTGTTATCATTTTGATGATTATGAAAACCCCAAATTCAAAATTAGAATATTGTGAAAAGGTTTTCATAAACTGTAAGCCATAATCATCAACATTATAACAAATAAAGGCTTGAAATATCTCACTTTGCATGTAATGAGTCTATATAATATATTAGTTTCACCTTTTAAGTTGAATTACTGAAATAAATTAACTTTTGAGCTTTTTCAAGTTTCACCTGTAATATAATCTGATCTTCAATTCCTGCACTACATGCAAAATCAACGTAGTTCATGTCAACAAAAGTCACAGATATGAGCTGCATCTTTTTTTTATCATATCAAGATCAAAGACCGCAAAAGAGAGAGCTGCATCAGCACTGGTAATTCATGACTGGTAATTGATAATTAGTCTCACATTGTGTGTTGAGCTTCAGGATGCCTTGCTCTCCTTTACACATCTGATGCTCTTTCTCCTGTTGCGGTCTTTGACATTTAAATTAGCCGATGGTAAATAAAATGCAGCTCATGTCTGTTGCTTTCGTTGATGTGAACTCCACTGAATTGGCATATAGCGTGGGAATTGAAGATCAGATTTATATTCGTTTTGCAGAGACACATTGATATGGCCACGAGTAAATAAAATCTGTTATGTTCCTCCCAACAAATCTTTTAACAAATCGAGAGCTATCAGCCAGGTGTAAAAAGGCCATTAAGACACTCTGGCTTTACTTGATGGGGTGTGCATAAGACTGACATGACACATGTCATGAATATGAAGGAGGTTTTATGCATCTTTATGACAACTGTCATTTACGGTACGTTCACACGGGGCGTGAGCGTCAACGCTTGACGGAAGGCGTGGCTGAAGTTTGGCACGACGCCATGGTCATAGCAGCGTCAGCCAATGAAATTAGACAGGAATGACAGGATGGACGTGATGAACGTGATTGGCTGCCGCCTGGCAACTGTATTTGCATAGAGCGATCCTGATTGGCTGACGTTTCCGTCTGCGGCGATTCACTGGCGTTGCTCGCGGCAGAAGTTGAAAAATTCTCAACTTCTGCCGCGAGCAACGCCAGTGAAGCGCCGCCGACGGATCCACAATTCTTTTCAGCAACGCTTGACGTCACCCATTCAAAGTCAATGGGAAGCGTTGACGCCGACGCCCCGTGTGAACGTACCGTAAGTGTCATTCGCTCAATTATGACATTTTTAATGCAAATATGACATTGTTTGAGATATCTTTGTCATGACAACTTGACATTACCAAGACAACATAAATTGTCATAAATATGTCATAAACATGACAGATTATCAAACTTAAGAAACCACTTAGCGTTATGGGTTAACATTACATTAAACTGTCATGTGGTTGGTTTTGACATTGGCTGTCATGAGGCCATTATAACTGCGTCATGAATATTTTTCTTGGTAATATTTTTTACAGTGGTACAAATTGAATTTGTCATTAAAATGTTATAATGGCCTCATGACAGCCAATGTCAAAACCAACCACATGACAATTTAATGTAATGTTAACCCATAAAGCTAAGTGCTTTCTTAAGTTTGATAATCTGTCATGTTTATGTCATATTTGCATAAAAAATGTCATAATTGAGCGAATGACACCCAATGACAGTTGTCATTAACATGCAGAAAACCTCATGATGTGTCATGTCATGATTATGAAGGTGTCATGTCAGTCTTATGCACACCCCTTCAAGTAAAGTGTTACCGAAACTCTTTTAAAAAGACATCAGAGCCTGGAATCAGTCAGGTCATAAAATATAATGAAAAGAGAATGTGGAAGCACAATATGAGTGAGAATGAGACATATAATGAGAGTGAAGCATCGTGTGTGTGTGTGTGTGTGTGTGTGTGTGTGTGTGTGTGTGTGTGTGTGTGTGTGTGTGTGTGTGTGTGTGTGTGTGTGTGTGTGTGTGTGTCACCTCCTGTCCCAGAAGTGGCCGTGCCTCCAGAGAGCGCTTGACTTTGTTCTCCTCCTTCACTGGCATGAGAGATTTGAGGAACTTGGGCGGTTGAGGCGACAGAACTTTAAACGGACTCGAGTTGAAGAACGTCGGACTGTCTGGCACTGAACCTGAGGAGAAAGTTTACATGAAACGAGGCTGTTTAAATGCGCTTCACAGAAAAAGTCAAAAGGTCTAAGAGGATGACAAGCCTACAATGGAGAAATTATGGTACATTTAGCATTCTAACCCTCTTAAATTAAAATTAAATAAAAAAGACAATATATTTTTTAAAATTTATAATAATATCATAATTTGTGCTCAATTATATATATATAAATATATATATATTTTATTGAAAAGTTAAATTGTATAGTTATATTAGTGCTGTCAAATTGCATAAAAGTTTGTGTTTATATAATATGGGTGTACATATACATACACACATATACTATAAATTGATATATACATGTGTACATACATACAGTAGTATATATAAACACAACACAGTACATATTATATAAACAAACGTTTATGTTAGATTTAGATGCGATCAATCGCGATTAATCAATTTGACAGCCCTAATATATAAAAAAAAAATATATATGTATGTATTAAATTATTAAGTAATAATATTTAACAATTTAAACATTTTAACTACTGTAAAGGTTTTTTTTAAGACTAGAATGCTTGCTTAAAAACATTTTTGTCTTTTAAATCATCCCAGGTGAAAGAAAAGTTCACCAGTCCATTACACATACATTTACCATGATTCTCTTTGTTTTTAACAGGCGTTTCTTTCGAGAGAGGACTGTTGAGTGAAGCTTCGTGCAGGTTGGATTCAGCGACGTCCACGTGAGCGTCACAGTGAGCCTGTGGAAAGGGAGTCGAAGCTCAGACAGAGACACTGACAACAACACACGGTCTGTGAACTCAGCAAGTGTTGTTCACTAACCTTCATGTCTTCATCCTTACATTCTGTCCCATCTGATTTACAACAAGAGGTCTAAACAAATATATATTACAGATTTGTTTAAGTCCTGTTACACATTGAAGAGTGTTTTGTCTTTATACATGAGCAGAGAGTAGATCAGATCTTACGTGCTGGACGTTCGGCGTGCTGAGACTGCGCCGTATGTGTCTGCCTTTAACAGAGAGAGCTTCCTTCACCGTCACGGCCTGAACGAACACAGAAACACACACTAAACACTCCAGCTGCATGAAACCAGCAGCTAATCTGCCTGAAAGTGAAGCCGTACCTGTCGGAGTCTCTCCAGACACAGAATATTGTCCACCTCCAGCACTCCTCGGGTGTATTTCTCAATGTACGTCTCTCCATCAAGAGTCTCCTCGCTCTCCTCCTCGCGCTGCCATCAAGGCCAGAGTCTCGCGCTCCTCCGGTTCTTCGGACGCCTGTTCACACATTAAACATGTGTGTGTGTGTGTGTGTGCTCGGTGCATTCGGAAAGTATAATATGAAGAGAAAACAATGCAAATTTGTACCTTTGGTATGTTAGACACAATCTCATACGTCACTCCACATGAGTAGAGAACGTTCTTCAAAGACATCCGTCTCTTCAGACTCTGAGTGAAACTCTACAAGACATATATAGTCATATATTTACATTATGAACATTTATATGCTAATCATACATGTCCTTACAGCTCAATAAACTTAAAAAAAAGCCTATATATACATATACCGGTATATATGTATATATACACACACACACATGTATGTGACCCTGGACCACAAAACAAGTCACATAGGTAAAAAATTAAAAAAATTAGATTTATATACATCATCCGGAAGCTGAATAAATAAGCTTTCCATTGATGTATGGTTTGTTAGGATAGGACAATATTTGGTCGAGATACAATCTGGAATCTGAGGATGCAAAATAATCGAAACATTGAGAAAATCTCCTTTAAAGTTGTGCATTTATGGTCACGATATTGCTGCATTCACTCACAAAAATAAATGTTTTATATATTTACGGTAGGAAATTTACAAAATATCTTCATGGAACATGATCTTTACTTAATATCCTAATTATTTTTGCCATAAAAGAAAAAAATAATAATTTTGACCCATACAATGTATTGTTGACTATTGCCACAAATATACCCGTGCGACTCGTGACTAGTTTTGTGATCCAGGGTCACTTAGGTGTGTGTGTGTGTGTGTGTGTGTGTGTGTTTGTGTTTTTTGGACCATTGTGGTTTTTCTTTTCTTTTTTACAATAAAATTATTTTCAAAGACAATTGAGAATGACTGTAATGCATCCACAGATTTTCCTTTTTATTTTTCATTACTCTTATTGAATAATTTCTTTAGATTAACATTAATATATGGAATAGTTTTAATTTGCTTAAATGAAAGTAGCACAGTCAATAATAACAAAAATACTTTATAATACATTTATTTAACTTAACTTATTAAGCATATTTTTTAAAGTACTCTTTAAATCTTAAACAGTAAATCTACGGTACTACCATTCAATCTTAAACAGATGTTCTACATTTTTAATAAATCATAAATAATTTTAAAAACTATTTTAAACCAACACATTACAAGAAATTGAATGTCATGGATAAAGCAGTATCTTAAATAGCAGTACTATTTAAAGTCAATGTAAAAACGGGTTTATAACAAATTTTCCTTCAGTAATGTAACGTTTTTGAGTGCAACAAAACAAATGTAAATGTAGTAATTATATTCAGTTTCATTGTGTTGTTATTATTACTTTATTTTTATTTTTTATTTTTCCTGAGCTGCTGAAATGTATAATTTATAGTAGTTATTTAAATATTTTTCCTTGTTTACATAATTGATGTACTTTTTGTATTGCTTTGAGGTATAACAAAGTAGATGTATGAATATTTGTAAGCTTTGATTTGTGGATATGGGGTGGGATTAAATAAGTTTTTTTTTTTTTTTTTTTCACTCCTTTTCGAATATGCAATGGACATTGACAATGGTTTTTTAAAAAAAAGTATTTCGCTGTGACTATTGTTAATTATAATTATTTTTTATGTTTAACTTGATTTGATTTGTATACTTGATTTCATTTTCTTGTCGGATGTTCTTTTTGCATAAATTAAAAAAAATAAAAAAATAAAAATTTTAATTAAAATAAAAAAAAATCCAAAAAGAAATGTGAGACAGAATTTGATTTTATCCCTTGGGAATTGATTGGATGTAGAATCAATGGACAATTCGACCAGGAAGATGTTTTTAAGAAAGTGATCACGTACACAAGCTGTCTGACTGTTTTCCAGACCTGTTTGTTGTAGATGTTGACTGCGATTCTCTTGCGGAGGACCAGCTCCATGGAGGCCGGATGACTGAGCTGCACCGTGGCTTTCACGATCAGGTAGATCCGTTCGTTCGGCACCGTGATCCGGTTCAGGTGGATGGAGTCGTGGATGGATGAATCCCAGGAACACACAGCCGACACCTGAGAGTAATCATGTGTACGTATGAGAAATCAGGATATATAGACTCGAGTCATTATTATTATGTTATTTCCCATAATTTGTGTTACCTCATCATCGCTGTGTCTGATGATGGGAAGGTAGAAGAACGGACTGCCGTGCTCTTTGGGAAGAATTGAGTTCACGCCGGCGGCGTGAGAACACGTCAGCTGATCATTCACTGTCAGGTTATCAGCTGCAAAACAGACATTACAGCTTAAAGAACAATCACACAGAAACGTCTCCTTTACAAGTCTACATTATTGATCTGACAGGGGCATGCAAATCAGCAAAACCTTGAGCTCTTAAACCCTGAAGATCAATATATCTCACCGTTCAGATCCAGGAACAGCACAGGAATATGAGCTTCCATGCCAGTAGAGGGAACCCTTGAGCAACAACAACAACGAGTTTATTATCTAATCTCACTTTTCCCCTAAAACTCTTATTCAATGGCAGGTTTTCATCCTTGCTTGTCATATAAGTAAAGCTTTGACACTGTGAGATACTGTTTAATAACCCATGGTATCCAATTTCTTGTAATGTGTGGGTTCAAAATGAGAAGAAATGGTGATAGAAAATTACTTGAGTTAAATAAATTTAGCATATTATTATAGTTTATGTTAAATTATAATATTCTTTTTTTTTAAAATAAAAATAAATGACTATTACAAATGATGAGAATGTCTGAATGCATTACAGTCATGAGAATCTGGAAGTTTTCTGAAATGTTATGTTTAAATATGCAATTTAGGCATATCTACGCAATTAAATATGCACTCATTTTCATACATTTCCAGAACATAAATCTAAACACTGGATAAATTTCCTGTTTCATTTGGTTGACATATTAAAGTTTACGTTTTTTACATGGATATCTCATTTTATCACTCTATAAATCAGAAAACACTGTCAATAGACAGAAAAAAAATCACTATGTTTTTAGGAATAAAATATTATATAAATCAGGTGGACGATATATGAAGAAACCTTCAGAATGTAGATATAAATAATATTAGAAAGTGTGTGTAAAGCTGCTGAGGTGGAGATTTCTGTCTCACCGCACTTAAAGATACGTATTCTAATTGAAATCTACAGATACAAATATATAAAAGCTGTAATTAAAATAAATAAACACTCAAAAGTGTATTCTGGATGTTTTCTTACCACCAGTCTGAAGAAGGAGACATGTTATGGAATAATTGACCAGTGCATTAAAAGACACTGGTTTCGCATGTAGTGTCTTGCCTTAATAATAGCTAGTAGACATAAAATCTTGCTGGTTAAAAGTCTGACGTGTCAGTGCAGTGGTGAAGTTCTCACCAGTGCGCCGGGGCCCCTGGGATGCCACTGCCAGGGGCCGGAACCAGCACTGCGTTCCTCTCCTCCGTCAGACCCACCCACTGCTCCACCAGTCTGGCCTCTCTTTCCACGTCCTCCTCAGACTTCTCTGAAAACCACAAGCACAAGCATGAAACCAGCACCATGATGCAAGGTAGCCCATTATATTACAGGTGAAACTCGAAAAAATTTGAATATCCTCCAAAAGTTCATTTATTTCAGTAATTCAACTTAAAAGGTGAAACTAATATACTATATAGACTCATTACATGCAAAGTGAGATATTTCAAGCCTTTATTTGTTATAATTGTGATGATTATGGCTTACAGCTTCTATCAAATTCTAAATTAGAATATTGTGAAAAGGTTTTCATAAGCTGTAAGCCATAATCATCAAAATTATAACAAATTAAGGCTTGAAATATCTCACTTTGCACGTACCGGTAATGAGTCTATATAGTATATTAGCTTCACCTTTTAAGTTGAATTACTGAAATAAACAAACTTTTAATGAACCGATATTCACATTTTTCGAGTTTCAACTGTACTACTACTACAACTAATAATATTTTTATTTAATATTTCCGATTCTGGAAAAATTGCTGAGGTTTCTTCTACACTCTTTAAAGTTCACAAGGTTCTTTAAAGAATCTTAACTATAGGCACGTCATATATAGAACATTTTAGGCATTTTTATCATGGAATAATTTTATGGATTTAGTTTTAATTAATTAATTTTAATTATTTTTTTAATTTTAATTCAATGTTATGAAGTAAGCAGATTGTAAACATACTTTATCACTAGAGAACATTTTAAATCTGTATTATGTATATATATATATATATATTAGGGCTGGGAATCGATTAAAAAAAATTAACTAATTAATTGCACATTTTCTGTAATTAATTGCAATTAATTGCGTTTCCCCCAAGCTTGTAATCATCAATATTTAAACTTAGAATCACCTAATTAAACAACACAGGAAAAAAAAAGGAACAGAAAATAGCCCTATATTAAAATATTAAACATCAATATATCAATATATTATTATTTTTCAATAATCAACATAATCAATTTAACAGGTTATGATTATTATTATTATTTTAATAATTATCAAAACAAAATATAGTCCTACAAAGCTATTATTACCAGAGCATGTGATCAGAGCAGGTCATTTTACCATTGTTGTGACTATACCAGCTGAGCTCAGCAAACAGAAGTCTACAGAGAAATTTCACGTCATTTGAGTGGACTTTACTTTTCAAGTGCTTGGTACATGATTGAAGCCTTTGGGCCATTAACGACAGAGCCGCCGACACACACACACACACACACACACACACACACACACACACACACACACACACACACACGGAACGGAGAGAGCGCCGCTGCTGGGCCGTTAACGACAGAGCGCGCCAAACACACGCGCGCGCGGAGCACAGAACGCGACGCACATACTGAGCGGAAAAGACCCGCTCATGAAAACCTGCGCGAGAATGAAACCTGATCGCCGAACACGGAGGGGCGGCATATTTCAGCCTGTTTAATAGCAGACGCAGCAGGAAATCATTAAAACGAGGCAAAAAAAAAAAGGTGCTGCGTTATTTTTTTTTAACGCGTTAAACATTTCAAATTAATCGCAAAAATTAACGCGTTAATTCCCCCAGCCCTAATATATATATATATAATTAAAATTATATATACATACATACATATACATTTTAAAGCTGTTAAACATGCAAGTATTATGCAATCATAAGAGACATTTCTCCTTATATAGAACATTTTTGTCACATAAATAGCTCTTTAAAATTGAGTCAAGAATCCTAGGGTTCTAAATAGAACTTTTTGTCTAAGAGTGTAGAATGCAGATTTTGAGATACTCCTAATATGTGCATCCAGGGTCAAATAAGCATCAACAATAACACCAAGGTTTATGAGCTTGAGAAGACAGCTCAGATTACCAAACAAATTACTGTCTAATTCTGTTGAACCCAAAAGAAGATATTGTGAAGAATCTCGGTAATCAAACAGTTGATGGACCTCCATAGACTTCCATAGTATTTTTTCCCCCATACTATGGAAGTCAATGGTCCATCCACAGTTTGATTACCGAGATTCTTCAAAATATCTTATTTTGTGTTCTTCAGAAGAAAGAAACTCCTACAGGTTTGGAACAACTTGAGAGTGAGTATATGATGACAGAAATACAATTTTGGGGTGAACTATCACTTTTTAAAGGTAGAAAAAAACAATATCATAATATTCACAACAATCTTCTTTAAATATATTTCTTTTCTTATCAGGCCTGTTCTACGTTCAAATTAAAAAATGTAATCGTAAAAATACATCAATGCATTATAATGCTAGAGCGATGTGTAAATAAGGTTTCCATTACGGTAACAGGAACATTGTATCAAACTCTTTTGAAAGGTGGGATCTAATTTGTTTTAAGTGTAAAGTAGACATCAATTCTTTGAGCCATGATTTGACATGTATCCTCATGAACAGCAGTAACAGCTTCATAACTGTATGTAAACAACTGTAACCAGAAAATCCCAGAATGACACATGCTTTAAACTCCAACCTGACTTGTTGAAGATCTTCTTGATCTGCTCTTCCAGATATTCCCTGCGCTTGATGAGGGCATCAGACCAGCGATCCCGCACACAGTTCAGGTCCTCCTCCTGTTCACATACAGCAGAAGAACAGTGAGACCTCAGCTAAACTGCTTTTACAGACCACTCTTTAATCAGCCATCAGTGGGCCATTACCACCATTAGGCTCATTTTAATGCACAATTTAAAGTGACTGGAAAATAATCCATTTGAATTACATTCCCACTGATCAATTCACTGTAGAGATTACAATAAAGTACATCCATCACACCGTGTCTACAGTAACGCGAGCGGCATGTCGCAACATGTCAAAATGAAGTAACTATAATCAACAACTCCTATGATAAGGGCCGTGACACACCAAGCCGACGGTCTGTCGCCGGTGAGCGTCTGTCGGGCTAATTTTGCGACATTACATGTACATATGTACAGAATGTCGCACATGAGCATAAAATGACGTCGGCTACCTACATTAGATAAGTATGTTGCTTCTGTTGACAGATTTTCACTGTGTAAAATTACAAATATCATTTGTGTATATTGATTTAGATTTTTTATTTGATTTTCTGTTACATGTTACCATTAAATCAGGCATTTACTTGCACAAAAAACACCTCTTGGCCTGCAGTGCATACAGCTCTGTATTATTTTGAATTGAATTCATCATTCATCTATCATCTATTTTACCGATCTGAAACGCAAGTAACTTTGTTTTGGTGGATCCCGGGCGCTGTTGCTATTATACCGGCGGGATAAATGACTCTTGCGCACGACGCAAATCTAAAATGTGTTGGTCTGAAGTAGCTTAATTACTCATAGCTGTGGTTTGGGCGTAACGTGCAATAAACCAATCAGAGCGTCGTCTCACATTCCCTTTAAGAGCCGGCGCGCTTGTTCCATGGCGGATCGCTATTATAACGGCGGGTTTGCCGGCACACGCAACTTACATGATGGTAACGGTGATTTCTCAGTCTTCAGAATTTAGTTTCCTGGTTCTTGACGGACAACCCACAGTCAGATGTCAATATATACCGATGTGTATCGCCACTATTGATCAAACAGGTTTGATCCGTCATTACTACAATTAGCCTGAATAATAATGTGTAAGCTAGATTTATGCCTATTTATTCACATCTTCATGGACACCACAATGATTTCCCTCGCAGGGAACGTTTGCGCCGGATCACGCCTCCTCTTTACGCTGAACCGCCCCCGAGCGCATTCCCTAATTTACCGACGTGCGTCTGTGGAGGGAAAAGTCCGCTGTGCGCAGGTGCAAAATAGGAATGATACATGCGTCGGCGTACAAGTAATTTGCGCTGGGTGCAAGATAGCGCCCTTTGAGTATTTCAGTCACATCTGAGCATTTGATCAAGGTCAGCTTAAAATGTTTCTGGTTTCTAAACTTGTTTTTAACCATATGTACGCACAGCAATACCTACAGAATGTACTATGCCAGTGGCTTTTTTTTTACTGACATTGAGCTTCAAGCTCACGGCTGATTCTAAGGCGTCATGAATCAGACAACCGCCTGTAGCGTCCAGTGTAGACACGGTGTCAGGTGCACATTTGGAGCCACGCATCAAAATTCAATATAATCCTTGCACAATACCAAAATAAACAAATAAATGGCATGAATTAATAAAGGCAGATTAAATCCAGTGTGCTGTTTTTGCATTCAAACCCACACAGATGAAGCCGTCAGAAGCAGCGCCATCTAGTGCGGTTCGAATGGACTTCAACATGCAGGAATCATGCAGCCATGCACTGATCATGTGACAGACAGCCGAGTGTTAGTGCAGGAATCTCCACACTTAAAGGTTTAGGATCTCACAGCTTCTTTTGGAAGCATTTCTCACATTACACTCAGCAAGATTATAATATCAGGCTTTCAGACACGGACGATGATTATCATTTCATCCAGGCGACCCACGTACTGTCTCCTGTCTGAAAGCACATGTTCAGCAGCTCACTGTCATCATGCGTGTGGGACAGACAGCAGGAAGTCAGAATACCTGATAACTATCCATATCGTCGTCTTCCTCCTTCTGCCAGGAGAGAATACAGTCTGTCACACACTCTGCTGAACTGACTCGCACATGACTCTAAACGTCCATTCACACAGATGTTAAAGTGCCCTATTATGACATTTTAAAGGTTCCTGATTTTGTTTTGGAGTCTCCTACAATAGGTTTACATGGATCCAAGCTCAAAAAAACTTCGGATCATCTCTCAATGTCTGAAACGGTTTGATAAAGTATCCAGTCTCTCTAAACCCCTCCTTTACGAGAGCTTACTCCCCTCTGATTGGTCTAATGGCCCAGTCTGTTGTGATCAAGGGGGTAATCCATCCGCCGGAAACTGAAGCCTCCGCGGGCGCCGCCATTGTAGCAGAACTTCACCTGCTGTTAGCATTCCATTGACTCCCATTCATTTTTGCGTCACTTTGACAGCGAATAACTTTACATCTGAAGCGTCCAAAGACTCCATTTGTCCATTATTTATTTCTAAAGAAACACGACAATGTATAAAAGGCTCCATTACTTTGTATCTTACGTTATGACTTCGTAGAAGCCGTTTTTGTAAAAAATAGGCTAACGATTGCGTCATACCCACGCGACTCTCTGTCGCACTGTAGAGACATTACCGTATAGACAGGCAGAGAAGCTCGCAAGCAATCGGGGGGACGTGGAGGCATAAAGTCAAGGGAGAAGCCCATAGAGATTCATAAAGTTGCTCCTGCTGCTAGCTCATTGACAACTAATAATCACGCTCTCCGTCTCTGCGAGATTCGGAAGGGAATGATTCAGATTTCCCTCGGCACAGCTACTAGAAGACCCACGTCACATCTGCGTCGTCAAGCTCAGTTTGAGCCTGCGCAGTTCGCCTGGCGATCAGGAAGTGAGTGCTTCAAATCGGGCTTCACTTTTCTCCGTTGAAATCTATGGGGTCGCTGTGTCCATCTTATATACTGTCTATGGTTGTGATTGGTCTACTCCCCTCTGATTGGTCTAATGGCCCAGTCTGTTGTGATTGGTCTACTCCCCTCTGATTGGTCTAATGGCCCAGTCTGTTGTGATTGGTCTACTCTGCTCTGATTGGTCAGATGATCCAGTCAGCTGTGTTTGGTCTACTCTGCTCCGATTGGTCTGATGGCCCAGTCTGTTGTGATTGGTCTACTCTGCTCTGATTGGTCAGACAATAACTCCATTTATCATGTTCTTTAAAACTTATCAGACCTTTTACATTCACAAACAGCTATATAACACACATAAAAGGCAACAATCATAATAGGGGCACTTTAAAATGAAGCAATGCATCCCTACAAAGCCCTTCATGTTGAAAATTTTTGATGAAAGGACAAAATCACAACTGATCAACTTTTTTGGGGGTCATGTTTCCAGAACCGGCATTCAAGAAAGATGAATACCAACCATATCAAGCTGTTGAGTACAAGGAAGGGATATAGTGTCAACAAACAGGAGCCACAAACAACAACAACGATGATATCAACAGCTTGGTTTTCACACTCCATGTGAAGGACTCCTCAGGGATGCATTGTGTCATTTTAACATGTTTTCACAGTTGAATCAGCATTGAACCAAATGTCTGAAATTGAAGGCATAATTGATTAACTTTGCAACATTGAACTGAACTGAATCAATATTGAATTGACTTGAGCTGAATAATGACACTATTGTCTTCTGTAGAGCTGTTTATATTCTCATAAATACCAAGTGGTACAAATTGTATGAAATTATATTTTGATGTCACATTACAGCATGCATATTTATTCTTTCTTTTCTCTTTTTCCCTTTTTTAAACCATTTCTATTTTAGCTTCTTTTTTTTTTTATGTGGACACAAAGTGATATTTCTTGCCCTTTTGTAAAAAAAAAAAAAAAAGAAAGAAAAAGAAAAGAAGTTACTAATATCTAACATTTTAAGCGAATGATGCTCCAGATCAATGTTATTTTAATATCATTGATATACTATTATAGTTTTGTTAATATTTTGAATTAGATTTTATTTTTGTACTTTCATTTTAATTAAGTTTTAGTAATTCTGTTTTGTGTTTGTCATTTTTATTTTCTTAAATATATTTACAGGTGAAACTCGAAAAATTTCGTGCAAAAGTTCATTTATTTCAGTGATTCAACTTAAAAGGTGAAGCTAATATATTATATAGACTCATTACATGCAAAGTGAGATATTTCAAGCCTTTATTTGTTATAATTTTGATGATTATGGCTTACAGCTTATGAAAACCCCAAATTCAAAATCTCAGAAAATTAGAATATTACATGAAATCAATAAAAAAAAAGGATTTTAAATACAGAAATGTTGGCCCTCTGAAAAGTAGAATCATGCATATGTACTCAGTACTTGGTTTGCGCCCCTTTTGCATGAATTACTGCCTCAATGCGGCGAAATACATGAACTTTTGCACGATATTCAAATATTTAGAGTTTCACCTGTATATAGTTCAGTTTTAGTTAATTTAGTACTTCACCTTAAACTACACAAAAAAGTAATGAAAACGTTTTTCGTTTGCTCCAGATTCTGCTCTAACAGTGTGTTGTGTCAGTTGTAATCACCTGATAGCTGTCCAGAGGTCTCTGTAGTTTTGTGGAGCGAGCGGAAACACAGCCGATAGAGACGGACAGAACGGCTTCCACCATCAACGGCAACGTCCCCGAGTGCTGGACCGGCTGGACACACACCTGAAGCCTCCGAGAGTGACCCTGTGTGTGTTGACGAGAAACGCTAGTGTAAATGGAGAGCATTTTGAAATGAAAATGCCGTTTTGAAATGTATCTGGATGAATGTAGCCTTTGTCAGATATTGTGAATGAGATTGAAGCGCCAGCGTCGCACCTGCCGAAGCTGAAACACTCCTCCAGTGCTGATGTCTTTGTTGGGATGCAGCTCTACAGACGAATACTCGCCCTGCTCATTCAACTCCTGTATGGAGACCCACAGCTCTATCCTACGAGACACTTCACTCCACCTGTCACACACACACACACACACACACACACACACACACACACACACACACACACACACACACACACACACGTGTGAAAGACTACCACGATACCAAACGTTCAGTAGTCGTTACCGATACCAGTAAAATTTCATGGTCCTCCGTACCAATTTTGTTAAATGTTGAAATTAACATTAACTAAGATTAATAAATGACTTTAGAAGTATTGTTAGTTCATGTTAACTAATGTAGTAAAACTCATGCTGACAAATGAAACCTTATTCTAAAGTGTTACCAAAGGAATAAATGAAAAGCACAGAAGCACATCACAGGTAACAGAAGAAGTGGCGGGTCTACAGATCTGCAGTATTTTGAAATATCAGATTTTTTTGTCCCGTCACTTGCTGGTTATTACAATGCCAAACGTCGTAATTTCAGATTCAGTCTTGCATTTTTATAGACTTGTCACTCCAGAAACACTGCAGTGTATACTTAGCAGCATTAAAAAAAAATGTTTTATTCAAGTTTATTAAAACTTTTAACTTCAAATATGCATGGGAGTGTTTTGAAAGGCTGGTATCGTTAGGTCCACCACGTTAAGTCACCATTAAATCAAAATGGACAACTGTTTTATGGTATATTGGCAGTATTTTGTATAAATTATTCATAAATGCACATCATAATTTTTTTTAATTCATGTGCCCTTGTAATCTTTAAATAACTTCATCTCTCTCTTGCAGTGGCATCTCTTCTCTTCTCTGATTATGTGTTCACTGACAACCTGTCACTCACATGAGATCCACCAATAGCAAACCACAACCATCCAATCAATTCCCTACAGATAAAATTAAGTCTCAGCCTACATTTGTTCTAGTTCGAGAAGCTGTTTGACTCAGATATATGTCACAATAGGGAAGAAAAAACTATCGCAACTTTCATTTCATACCATCTTTAAAATGTAAGCATCGTCTTGGTACCAAAGTACATTTGACAACACTAGTCTACATGCGTGAGTGTATCTGTAAGTAAATGCACCTGTCTCTGAGCGTCCGTGTCTTGTCCTGCAGTGCATCGAGCTCCCAGACGGAGCGGCCGTTACCTGCGTACCGGTGACCCCAGACCTCGATGGCCAGAGCCCCATCTGAGATGAACTCCAGAAACTCCTCCGTCACATGCACCACGAAATCCTGCCAACACAAGCAGAAACGCACTGGATTTCTACACGTTCTGAAGAGAATCTGAGAGCTTGATTGTGCAAAACTTCATTGATGCTACAGAAGTGAACTGGTCCATGTAAAAACAGTGCACTCTTATTAGATTTACAGACACTCAACATAAAAAACTAACTTAGTGTTAGATGAGTTATCACATCTCTAGGAACACTAGTAATAACAATAAATAAAATAATAATACATAAATAAAGAAAATATTTTTTGCATATCACCTTCACTCGATCTTGTTTCATCACTAGGAGCACTAGTAATAATTATAATACAAAAAATATAATAAAACTGGTGTGTTGAGCTGAAATACACCCGGTTTCCCCATATACAAGTTCATATTGATGGGTACTTTAAACAGGGTTATTATAATTAACTAAACTTAAACCATAAGAAACATTTTTGTTGTATGACAAAAAATAAAATTAACTGAAATAAAATATAAAAAAACATTTTTAAATCTAGTTGCCACTTCTCATTTTCATTTAGTTTAACTTGATGTACTGAAATAACTAAACCTAAAAATGTATTCATAGACATATATACCTTTTAAAACTAAAACAGCAAAACCACACAACTAAATTACAAAAACTTTAACTAAAACAAATGAAAATGGAAAATAAAGATATAAAAAACATTCAAAATATGAATAAGAACTATAATAGTATCTCGATGATACTAAAACAGCGCTGGCTCTTCAGTAAATGTCTGCCTTAGGAGTTTTTACCCTGCAGTGGTGGAAGCGCACGGTGAACTCGGTGTCGGGGGTGCGCGGGGTGGGCGTGTCCGGGCTGATCATGGGCGGAGCCACAGCCGGCTCTGACTGTTCCCAGAAGCTGTACTGACAGAAGACGAAGTTGGACAGGTTGAGAGGCAAACCAGACGCCTCTCGGATCCGCACCTGACACAAGGAGACAACACTACAGTGAGTGTTTGTGACAACACTAAACCAGGGTGACTATACTTAAATCAAACTAAAACCATATTTCAAAAAAATGTGTTGCTTGAAATAAAATAAAACATAAAAAAACTTCAACTTGTTTTGTGTCAGCTAGTTACCAAGGCAAAACTAAAATAATTAAACCTAAAATTGAAATTAATATCAACTATACAGACATATATATAAAAAAAAATATATTTTTTAAATTAAAAATCCAACTAAAACTAAAATGGAAATTATAAAATAGAAACTAATTCAAAATATTAATAAAAACATAAATAGTATTTTTAGTGATACTAAAATAACACTGCACTCAACACATCTGATTCTTTCTATTAAACACAGGACCAGTAGATCAGATTTGTTTGATTACACCACAAATATGATCACATTTTTGTATGTATAAAAAAATGTTTTCATTAAAAAGTTATAATTAGAAAACAGATGATATTCATACATTTACTGTTGCTGGAAAATAATGGCATGTTTCCTCTGTTTGTTTGCAGGGCTGCACAATTTGGCCAAGAAATGTGTAAATATATACAGTGCCTAGAATAAGTGAACACACATGCTAAAGCTGACTAAAAAGCGGAATAAAAAAATCATCTTTTGGAAATGGATCTTAATGCCTTAACACCTAGAGATCGGCATGGTTTTATTTCAGTTCGCCTAATAGCTGGCTTGATTTGCATGGAGAGATGATCTTATGGAAAGTGCCCCATGCCAATCTCTAGGTACGGAGAAGGGTGTGTGAGGATGTGCGGCTATTTTAATTTTAGGGAACTTCATCAGGATGCATAGTATCCTGGATCCATGAAATAACTGGCCTTTAAAAATAAAAATCTGCCGGCCTCTATGGGAATTTAACATAGGGGTGTCCTGACTTATGCACACTTTATTTTAAGGAAGAACATTTATTTATTGACAATACTTTATTCATTCACAAAGAAAATTGGTGTCCTTAAAGGTTGGAGTTTTCATAATTTTTTTAAATTAAGGCATTCAGATCAATTTCCAAAAGATAATTTTTTTATTCCTCTTTTTAGTCAACTTTAGCATGGGTGTGTTCACTTATTCTAGGTATATATGCAGATGCAGAGATGAGTTTGTATAAAATTGACAGA
This sequence comes from Phoxinus dragarum, assembly GCA_033366665.1. Taxonomy (NCBI): domain Eukaryota; kingdom Metazoa; phylum Chordata; class Actinopteri; order Cypriniformes; family Leuciscidae; genus Phoxinus; species Phoxinus dragarum. The sequence goes on from JARPMJ010004016.1 coordinate 39,157, forward strand.
ATACTGAGCCCTTTACCCTGCATGTGAGTTTTCTGGCCATGTGGACGATCTCTCCATTATTGTCCATGACCTCGTATCCGCTGCTCTCGCTGGAGTTCTCGGAGGAATCGTCTCCTCCCGCCAGACGCTCCGGCACGACTCCGCTCACACGGACCAGCTCCACGTGCAGGCGACCGGCGACCTGCCAAAGCAGCAGCACAGGTGCGTGAGACACGCGGTCTAACAGCGGTTCAACAGGTGAACATGTACACGTCGATCTGCCCACCTCTCCCTGCTGGCTGATGATGGGAACCGCATACTGCAGCTTGACGTCATGAAACAGACACTCCAGGAACACGTTCGCTACGCCGATGAGGTTGTGATTCTCTTGAGCTTCGTAGAACGGATCTCCTGCCTTATTGAGCAGCTGGTAAAAATGCAGGGAAAAAAGTGTTTTTACAGAAACGTTCATAAGTTTGGGGTCAGTCATTTATGCTCACCAACCAAGGCTGCATTTATTTGAGCAAAAAACAGCAATATTGTGAAATATTATTCAAATTTAAAAGAATAGTTTTTTTATGTGAATATATTTTAAACTGTAATTTATTTCTGTGATCAAAGCTGAATTTTCAGCATCATTACTCCAGACTTCAGTGTCACATGACCCTTAAGAAATCATTCTAATATCCTGATTTGCTGCTCAAGAAACATTTATGATTATCATCAATGTTGAAAACAGTTGTGCTGCTTTATATTTTTGTGTGAATTTTTTTTTTTCAGGATTCTTCGATGAGTAGAAAGTTCAAAAGGAAATAATTTATTTTAAGCATAATCTTTTGTTATATTACAAATGTTTTTACTGACACATTTGATCAATTTGATGAGACTTTGCTGAATAAAAGGATCCATTTCTTTCAATTTCTTACCACTTCCTGTGTGCCTTCCCTCCAGTCCCTGTAGTGGTCTCTCATGTCCACTAGTTTGTTCTCTAATTTCTCGATGGTCCAAACCTGTGTTCCCTTCCCTTTACGCCGCACCTGGATCGCTGGTTCACTGACTATAGCGCCACGCTGGGGTTAAAATTATTGCAGAACATCAATTTAATATTACAGAGACTTTCGAATGGAAGAAAATGGATGAAAAACATAAATAAATAAACAAACATGTAAATATATGAGAAAAATAAATAAATGATTAAAAAAAAAGTTAACCAATAATAAATAAATGAATCAATAAGTAAGTAAATATTAAATAACATAAATTAAAATAAACATAAAGCAAATAAATAAATTAGTAAAAAATAAATTAACAAACAAGTAAATAAATAAACAGCTGAATCAAAAATAATGTAAATAATTAAATAAATTGGTAAATAAACAAATGAATAAATAAAAAATATATAAAAAATAAACGAGAAATAAATTATAGAAATAAAAAATAAATAAATAAAAAAATTTAAACAAATAAATAAATAAATGAGTTAACAAACGAATTAATAAAGTAACTAAATAAGCAAAATAAATAAATAAGGAAATTAAAAAAAATGAATAAAAAATGAAAATAAAGGACTAAATAAAAGAATAAATGAAAGAATTACAATACATTTTTTTTTAAAAAAGTAAAAGTAAACTAATGAATAAATAAAGTAAATAAATGAGTAAATGAATGAATGTACGAATAAGTAAAATAAATAAATAAGCTAATAAACAAATTAGTAAATGAGTAAATAAATAAATGGGTAAGAAAACTTAGCTTGGTGTCTGTATTGTTTGGTCTTAAGACACATTGCTTGTCCGCTGGTGTGGATAAAAGCATCCGTTGGATAAAGGAATGTAATGTGTGTACTCTCACCTTGCGGTTGGCGCTGAGGTTGGCGGCCGGTATCTGCAGCGTGACCTGGTAGTCGGTGAGTTTGAGCATCTCCTCGGACAGGAAGTTGGCCTCTCGCACCAGTGCGTTTGCTCTCACCACCTGCTCGCGCAGCCGAGACAGACTCTGGCGGAACAGCTCGTCCCTGGAAAACACAGAGGCACATTCACTGAGACCACGACCACTAGAAAGCATGGCTGGATGAATGGAGCATAAAATGTCCAGGGAATGTTAAATGTAAGTGTTACAGGGATTCACTTCTCTGTGTGAGAATGTGTGTGTAGGTTTGGGTGAGATATAATGTGAAATCACAGGTTGTAAACAATATGAATCTACTCCAAAACCTAGTGAGCTGGCAGCATTTTAGGGCTTCATAGGCACAATCTCCAACACGAAGGCAGTTTCTAACAGGTAGACAGCTGGATTATGCAGCAACTCATATGCATATTTTGAATGGTACATCCAGTCAGGATTTAAAGGTACAATATGTAATATTTTTGTAATAAAATTAAAAAAACACTTCCACAGTGTGATATAATATGTAACCTTGGACCACAAAACCAGTCACATGGATACATTTTATTATACATCAATTGAAAGCTGAATAAATAAGCTTTCCAGTGATGTATGGTTTGTTAAGATAGGACAATATTTGGTCGAGATACAACTATTTGAAAATCTGGAATCTGAGAGAGCAAAAAAAAATCAAAACATTGAGAAAATCTCCTATAAAGTTGTCCATTTATGTTCGCGATTGTGCTGCATTCACTCACAAAAATAAATGTTTTATATATTTACAGTAGGAAATTTACAAAATATCTTCATGGAACATGATCTTTACGGCATAAAAGAAAAATGGATAATTTTGACCCATACTATGTATTGTTGGCTATTGCCACAAATATACCCGTGCAACTTGTGACTGGTTTTGCGATCCAGGGTCACATATTTCATGTAGTTGTGTTATAACATTATTCCAAAAATTCCAAAGGATTTGTAAATAATGGCTCGTCCCTTGTCATTGTTGCATATCAATGACATAGAAATTATACTTAGATGTCTCATTATCGGCCGTTTCAATGGGCTGCCATTGGTAAGATGCTAATGAGGAATCTATGTATAAATATATATGATATAATATCTCGCCGCGGTCGCTGTTGTGTCGTTCAGTCATCAGGGTTCACGATGATTGATTGGCGAGAACAGAACATCAAAAAAAACTGAGGCAAGCAGGCTTTGGGACAAACAAGTATCAATATCGGCGCGGCGTTTTCAGGATGGAGAGAGCTTTGCGACAAACTTGGACTTGATCTGTCGACAGAGACTTGTCACTCTCGCATGTGTTTTAATAGACAGGTAAGCAAATATATATTATTTATTGCACACATACAGTTATATTGCACTTTGTTTGTTCTTCAGTAATGCTTTTTATCAAGTCTGGTGACCAAGTCTATGGCGATGAAATCAAATACAGTAGCCTATGTGTTGAACAAAAATATGTACTATTTAGCTATTATTTGCAAATTATTTGCAAATACTTTGTTCAAATGTACTTTTAGTACGATTGTTTTAAACGTGCAAAACTGCAGCATTAACCCACCAAATCTTTTGACAAATAGTCACATGTTAGTAATAGGCTAATATAGCATTACATTTCACGTTTCTTGTAGCTAATTCATTACGATGACATAGAAAAGTGTGATCAAACGTACAGGTAATACAAAAACGAATTGATTAGCTGATAAATAATGTATATGATTCGTGAATTCCATAAATCTCTGGATGGTGAAAACGACATCTCCCATCATTCCACTCTACTTTATAGCGCCTCTGAAAAAATTACAGATTGTACCTTTAGTACCTTTCGTTCATTTTTGTCATTGTTATTTTCTTTTTTTCTTTCTTGTTTATTTGTTTGACTGTTGTGTTTATGTTTTTAGAGAATATGTTGTGACAAGGGCGCGTAATGAATGCCCACATGAATTTCCCCTTGTGGGACAATAAAGTTCATCTTGACCTTAACCTTTAGGGTCTGTTTACACCTGGCCACTTCATGGGTTTTCTGTGATTGGATAGCTATCCGATCGTGAAAAGGCCAGGTGTAAATGCCCTCCGAAGCGCATTCGAGACGGATTTGAATCCGATCGCTCAAACCACATCAGGAGGAGTTCTGGGCCACAGATGAAACTGGACATATGTAAATGCATCTGGTTGTTGAAACCACATATGTAAATTTTACTCCTCCCAAAAATGCAAACAAATAAAGTGAGAGAGCGTGTTATAAGCTATATGTCATCATGTTATAGTCAGATATGAGGGCGCTACAGCAACACGCATCACCGCAGATGAGCATCTATTCATCAAGCCAATCACAAATCAAAGTGAAAGTAAGTCGCAGACGCTTAACACACAATCATCTTCATTAAAAGTAAAGAAACTAAATGATCTTACCAGGGCTGTTGCCACTCTCTCTTATTGCGGTCTTTGATTTTGAAATCCTAGCTGATGATCAATAAAATGCAGCTCATATCTGTTGCTTTCGGTGACGTGCACTCCATTAAATCTGCATATAGCGCGGAATTGAAGATCGGATTTATATCCGTTTTGCAAAAACACATTTATGTGACCAGGTGTAAATGCAATCGTTTTGATATCAACGTTTTGAATTGTTGTCGGGATCATTTCGGTTTCGCGTATCAACCCCGAAGTGATAAAATTCTGTCTAAAAATGTTTTAAGGTCAGACAAGTAGTTTGTTAAGGCACATATATTCAAACGCGCATAACTATATTATAAATTCTTAATGCGCACGTGAGCGCCATCAGCGTTTCTCACAGGTTTAAAGTCTGTGTAGAGAGAACGGTGTCGTCTTAGCGGTCTCTAATTTAATAACTAATGATCGTTGCAACGGAAGTGAATCAATCAAAACTAAGTTTAGCTGGAAAATATCTTTATTCAAGAACCTGTATAAAGCCAAAACAATTCTCTGTTACCTTAAATTATCTGTTTATCACTGTAAAGCAGCTTTGAAACAATCTACATTGTTAAAAGCGCTATATAAATGAAGATGACTTGACTTGATAAATCCGATCTGAGAAAACGCATGAAGTGGCCAGGTGTAAAGGCGAGTCTGCGGTCTCACCTCTCCTCCGTCCCACAGCCGCTCTTTGTTGTGTGTGGAGTGTGTGGGGAAGGGCAGGCGGTCGCTGCTGCAGCGCTGGTGTTGCGACACCTTCTCCGGTGAGAGCCGCTGCCGCAGGGACTGAAGCTCGCGCTCGTACATCAGACGCTGCTCCTCCAGAGCCAGACCGCTTCTCCTCCAGATACTGCTTCTCCAGCACCTGCACCACGTTCTGCATGGGGTCTGTGTGTGTGGAGACACGGCCCACACAGCTTTACACAAAACACACCGCCTTTCTGTATTCTCATACATCTAAAAATCAGTGTTACTATCAACTAACTGTTTCTGTGATGAACATAACATAACATAAATATTAGATGTAGAGGTAAAACTTTATTTTACAGTGTCCTTGTTACATATGTTACATGTACTTACCACAGTAATAACAGTAAATTATGCATAATTACATGCAACTAACCCTTAACCAAATCATAATCCTACCCTATGTAAATGCATGTAGTTGCTTAATATTACTCAGTACTTAAATATATAATTACACTGTAACAATGACACCTTAAAATAAAGTGTAAACGATGTAAAACTTAAACGAAATTAGAAATATTGCCTCGTCAACTAACTGAAATAAAATACGTTTGAGGTAAATAAAAAATGAAATAAAGATAATAGATATATATTTTAAAAAAGATAAGCACATAATAAAATTACTAAAACTTAAAATAAAATTAAAATAAAATGGGAAAGTATAAAAAGTAAAAGCTAATTCAATACAATTATAATACTTAACTATAATACAACATAAGTTATACTAAAAATAACACTGCTATTAATGGCTGGCTTTCTCCAGGAAAGAAACACTACCTTAAACATCCTTAAAACAAGATATATTTACTTGAGCTAGATATTAGGGTTTGTTTTCAGATTATATATTCAGAAAATATAAGTGTTGCATTGGGAGATTGTTTTTCCACTTGTTTGTATTCAAAAAGATAATCAGTTACATTTTTATTCAATTCGTTTTTTTATTTAGTATTTTAATGCCGTTAAATCGATTAATCGCGATAAATCTAACATTCAAGTTTGTAAATATATATGTGTGTGTGTATATATATATATTTGTGAACTTTTATGTTAGATGCGATAAATCGTGATTAATCGATTTGACAGGACTAAATTATTTATATATTAAAAATTATATATATTTTTTAATATATAATATATTTAAAAATATTTAATTTTATTGCATTTTCAGAATAATGAGCAATGAGAATAAAAGCAGGTAAATTAATTTTGTATGGGGTGTATACAGTAGATGTGATAATCAGCTAAATTGAAATAATTGTTTATTAAACATAAGTTACTATTTATTTTTATTGCATTTTCATAATAATTAGCAATGAGAATACAAAATTCATCTAGTTATAGGTATTTATAACTACACACACCTGTGACCCCGCATTCCATTAGTGTTTTTGTTGCTGCTTGTGTTGCTTAGCAACCTCTTTGGAACTACATTGCTTGGCGGAGGAATACACGTTATATTTTTTGTTGCTGGTGTTTATTTTATGAATAAAATAAATATTAAAATGAATATTTTTATGGAGTAACCGCTCCGCATCGTGACTAACAACGGCCCTTAGCTGTTCTAAACACTTATTGCTTTAATATATGTGTTTTATTTTCCATATAAATAAAGCAGTGAAGCAGTGTGCCTCAAGCATGTCTCTGTGTATTGTGTAGTAAAGGCTCTAGCTGTACCGTTGTTCCCCAGAGTTTTCATCATGACCTCCATCTGAGCAAACTCGTAGCTGTAGTCCTGCTCGGACGAAGCCTCGCTGGCCGTCTCCACGTCGGCCTCCACGAAGCTCTCGCAGGGGAACAGTCCCTCTCCATCTCCTTTAAGCGGTCGCGCCGCTTGCGCTTCGGCAGGTTGATCCTGAGGACGACACGTTCACCTCTGATGAAGCCGTACATGTACAGGAGACGCCTGCGTGTGCAGATCTGCAGCTTACCTGAAGAAGTGGTTGTTTCCCCACAGGATGCGATCCCCGTGCCACAGGTGAACCTTGGAGTACAGCATTGTGCCGTTCACACACGTCCTGTGCAGAAAAATAAGGTTCAAAAACATCACAATCAGAATGAAACACAATATTTGATTGGACGCAAAAAGTATAAATAAGACAAAGGCACAAGACTGTGTTCCTGAATTCCTTAACCCCTTAAGCACCCCCCTTATTTTAAATAGACATGAAAATGCACATTCCGAACTTAAATGTTTGTAATTCAACAATGCTTTGGAATATAGATGTAAAATCGGTCCTTGTTTTAAAGAAGACATTGGCAGATTTTTGTAGAAGTGAAATAAATTAAGAAAGTTAAACAGAAAAAAAGTTTGAGTTTATGAAAATGTACAATGTTAAAAATTTAATTATGCATATTTTGTAAAAAATATATATATTTTCAAAACCTTGTGTACTCTAAAAATGCAAAAAAATCAAACGCAAAAATCTGAACAAGTTGTGTTTCAAATTTTAGGCTGATATCTCAAAAAAATAAGCTTTCAGTGAGATTTTGTTTGGGCGCAGTACCAAACTTTTCCACTAGTTGACATTACTGCACATATAAGGTAGTACCCCCAGAGTGCAGTCTGGACGATGGGGCGGGGCGACACTTTGGGGCGGGGCGACACGTGTCGCTCCGCCCACCCCCAATTTAATTGGCTTATTATACAGCAATCTTATTGGCCTAGATGATTCAAGCCTGAGCATGCGCTTTCTTGATGTACCATTTTTGTGAATGATTTGTCCATATTAAAGAAATATTAAATGCTAACTCTAATCGTATCTTATTATCGGTTTACCATGGTAATTTTAGTTAAGATCTATTGGCTAATGTTTTATTGTTAAGACACAAATTAGACAAAGTTATTGTTTAAAAACGAACGCTTGGTGACAGCACCCTCAGTGTAGGCCTACTTAATAGAGTTGTTTTCCATATTTCCATCAGGGTCGGTGGATCAGCTCAAACTCGGGATTTTACGCAAATTATGATAAATCGCTGTATTAAAGGAAAGACATCGGACAAACCCGAACGCAAGCAGCTGATTTAAACATTTTAATTAATTTTTTTTTTATTTAAAAGCACGACCGTTTTTTGTTGATTTTTTTAACGAGATTTGTTCTCCAATGCTTGCATTTTTTGGCACAAAGTGCAAATAAAATGTTTAATGGCAAACTCATATTTCCTTGTTGTTTACCCGTTAAAAATAGTTTCAAATATTAACACTGGCATAGGCTATAGCTGTAGCCTAACTATTTTAAAAAATCACCGCTGTAAATCTGTGCATAGCCTAACAGTAGCCTAGCTGCCTGGCGGACATCTCGGCATGGATGAAGGAACATCACCTGCAGCTCAACCTGGCAAAGACTGAGCTTCTCGTCCTCCCTGCCAATCCGTCTCTACAGCACGACTTCACTATCCAGCTAGATTCAACTTTAATCACCCCATCAAGGTCGGTCAGAAACCTTGGAGTAACATTTGATGAGCATCTGACCTTCACAGACCACATCACAAACACAGCTCGATCATGCAGGTTTGCACTGCACAACATCAGGAAGATCAGGCCCTTCCTAACTGAGCATGCAACACAACTTCTCGCCCAGGCCTTGGTTATCTCTAGGCTGGATTACTGCAATGCTCTTCTGGCCGGTCTTCCATCATGTGCAACTAAACCTCTACAAATGATCCAGAATGCTGCAGCCCGTCTTGTCTTCAACGAGCCCAAAAGGGCCCACGTCACTCCTCTGTTCATCTCTCTGCACTGGCTACCACTCGCTGCTCGCATCAAGTTCAAGGCATTGACGCTCGCTTACAGATCGACCACAGGCTCAGGCTCCCTCCTACTTTCACTCGCTCCTACGAGTCTACATCCCTACCAGAAGCCTGCGATCGGTCAATGAGCGACGGCTCGTGGTACCATCACAGAGAGCTACAAAATCACTCTCCAGAACATTCTCATTCACGGTTCCTTGCTGGTGGAATGATCTCCCTACCCTCGTCCGGAATGCAGAATCCCTGACCACATTCAAAAGACAACTGAAAACTCATCTCTTCCGTGAGCACTTGACATAAAAAAAAAATAACCCTCTTCCTTTAATCCTCCCTTGTTTTTGGCTTATGCTACTCTGAGCAATGCCTGAACTTTGTATTTTGAGCACTTCTTGCGTTATTTTTGCCTCTTCACGATGACTCGCTTGCTGTAGTCCTCAGTTGTAAGTCGCTTTGGATAAAAGTGTCTGCTAAATGACTAAATGTAAATGTACTTCAAATAGTTACTTATTTATACTTACTTAAATTGAGGACATAAATAATAATATTTGCTATAGATCGACATAATAATATCTGTTTTAGTAGATTTTTTTTTTCACTTTCAGCACTGCAGGTTTTTAAATTCCCATGTACGCAAAAAAAAAAAAAAAAAAATGGCCAGGGCTTGTATTATTTGGTAGCCTATTATTGTCTTATTTGTCACTTTCGGAACTGTGTCTTACTGTGTCTTACTTACAGTGAATTATCATTATGTAGTGTAAAATCCCGAGTTTGTTTTTATTCACCAATCCTATGGAAAAATGAAGAAGCATAAATTAATGATGTAAAATTACGGAGCCCTGCATGACATTCAGAAAATATTGTCTACTATCAGCCTATAGGCTATCTCTCCTTGCAATGCTAGTAATTTAATGCAGTCATGATCATTGCTCACTTAAAGTGACATTGACTTATCTGCTGGGTAAATTAATAAATATAATTTAGCTAAATCTAAAACATCGTATGATTTATATCAGCAACATATTTCTTTATATCGCTTTATATGCTTAGGGCCTATTACTTTTTGTAAAGCTGCTATAAAACGATGTGAATTGAGCGCTATACAAACATTTTTGACTTGACTTCACTTGATATAGACCTAGGTATATATCGTGGCCACAAATGAAGAATTCGTTCCCCCAGATTTAGCAGCACGTATAGAGCTATATTACACAGCGGTCTGCATTGAAGATATTGTTTGTTGTACAGTAACTTAATTTAACTTAAGTCGTATTAACTGTTTAACTCGTATTAAGTTAATAAAAACATTATTTAATTGATCGTTACTGGAAATCGCCATGCGTAGTAGCCTATGGCCAAACTGCGTAGATAGAAGATCATTCATAACTCGTACATAAAGGAATGCATGCTCATGCCCTCAAGTGTCTACTCCAATAAGATTGCTGTATTATAAACCAATGAAATTGTTGGTGGGCGGAGCGACACGTGTCGCCCCGCCCCAAAGTGTCGCCCCGCCCCAAAGTGTCGCCCCGCCCCCATCGTCCAGACTGCACTCTGGGGTTACTCCATATAAGGGCGCCTCCATTTCCATATGTTGTTTGTTTGAGTGATCTGAACCATTATTTTTATAATTTTCATACAATTTATGAAGTAGACATCCTATTCAGAAGTAGTATTGGAAGTTTGGCAGATTTTTTAATGAATTCAACCTCTAAGAAACTCAAGAAGAACATGTATGTGCATTATAGCTCGCTGCCACAACACAAATGGTGAATCTATTCTTTTTTTCTTTATATTTAAAACATTTTCAGACCTTTTTTTCTAAAAGAATTGAATGGATGCTATCTTTTGAACTCTTAGCATGAAAACAAACTGAGGTTTCTACCATTCTTTCATGATTTTTCATGTTCATCACTATTTCAAAATAAAGGTCTGAACACCTTAGGAGTATGAAAATATTCTTGTTGCAAATTGATAAATTACGGCTCCTCTGTAATTTGTTTTGAAAAGCAAATATGTAAACTAGAGATTGTAAGCTTTCAAATGATATATAGTTTGTCAAGGATTAGTTTAGGAGGATTAGTATAGGATATTACTGTTTTAAATATGTAATGTGTGTAAGGGTGCCAATATAAGGGTAATGAGGGAATGAATGAACATCCCATGAAGAGTTGCAAACGACATGACAGAAAAAAACAGTACAACATAAAAATGCATATATATTTATATAGTTTAAATTGCAAAACATTCAGAATAATCAGTGTTGTTATCATTAACTAAAACTAAAAACATTTACATTAATTTATATAAATAATACAGGCAACATTTCTCATTTTCATTCAGTTTAATTTAAGTTGCTAAACCTGAAATAAAAATATGAATTAAGTGAAAAAATATAGTAAAAAAACTATAATGAACTAAAAAAATCAATTATACTATAACTCCAATTAAAGTGATTACACACACAAAAAAGTGGTCGGAGTGTGTAGGGAGATCTAATTATGTCATTTGCAAAGCCTCATGTAATTGTAAAAAATATATTCAAATATAATTTTTAAACGCTTGATTTACTTTCTGCAAATTATAATTCTCTCTGTTGATTTTGGGGTGAAATGTGACCCAGAAAATAATATTTAAAAAAATGTTTCTTCTTTTTTTTTCTCTGCATGTACAACATATTCTGTGGCTTAATTTTTCATTTCATTAATTTCTTTTGTTGTTGTTTGAACTGTACTTCTGTATGTAAACACTATGGCGATACAAATGAAGAACATTTGTCATGCTAATAAGCAGCCGGACGTGTGCTCCACAGGTTTGTCTCACCTGGCGTTCTCCAGCGGCGTGAGCGTGACGTCTCCATCAGTCGTGATGTCCAGCACACAGTGCTCAGACTGGATCCCGATGCCGAACAGCTGGATGTCCCTGGGATGTGTCGGCACCCACACGCGTGTGATCCTGAACACAGAGTAAACTCACACATCTTACACAGCACCACAGCTGTAGTTTATGATGATAACCCTGTTCCCTGTAAGCCTGGACTCTGCCCTCCTACGTACTTCCGCTCATTTTCATTTTCCTTCAGTACTACGTCTGGGCTTATGTGTATTCTTTGGTTTTCTCTGGTCAATTTTTTACCGGTCCCAATCAGTGAACAGAGGGAGTGGCTGAGAACGATGACGTTGAGGTCGTGCGCTAGTTTGAGTCGTCATACGTCACGACCAAACGTTAGCGATTGGTTACGGCAGATCCAGAGTGACTCTGGGCAGATCCAATAGTTTTAAACTTCAAGGAAGTTAACGCTTGTCAATGGAGAGAGGCCAGGACTCTCTGTACAAATTAAATGTACAAGAGTCTGGTAGGACCAGGCTAGTTCCCTGTAAGGCGTGTTACTTCTGAAACATAGAGAAGCTGTCTACATAGGGAGCATTTTAAGGCATCAAATGCATTGTGACCCTGCCACAAACAACACACGTCCAGATCGTCTTCGCATTATTCGACAACCATCAAAGGAAGGAGTAAAGAGGGCTGTGTTTTCACACATGTGGGCTCAGTTACACAAACATTGCTCTTCCAGGGGACGTTGTTTATGCCCACAGCTGCACTGTTCCCTTCACATTAACATGCTAATTCCACATTGGTATGCCAAGCCGACTGGAGGCGGCAGACAAAGGCCTGTTGTTGGGTGCAGTCGAGGTCTGGCTGCTGTTCTCACAGGTCTCCATCAGAGCTCAGGGACGCCAGTACCTGCAGATGCACCTTGAACGCGACAGCTACGCTTCGACCTAGCGAAGATTGAATCGAAATATGGATGCAAAATTTTTTTGATTGCAGTCGTGCTTTGCATAGAGTGTGTAGTGAAATTTTACTTTCATACATCTTTCTTTAGAGTGTAATGTTGCTGTTTAATCATCATTTCAAAGCACAAAGTCCCTACATAGTTATTCTCTATATCAGTGTCATTGTTTCTGAACTCCCTGAAACGCCTCCATTGTAGTCTTGAGTTTTCTTCCGGGAACGAACACGTCACAATATTCCTCATTTAAATAATTCCCGCCCAAGGCATTTGCAAAATAAAGGACGAGGCCTGGTTGAGTTAGTTAGTAGTGTGTTGAGCCTCGTGGTTAAGGGGCGGGACATTTCTCAAACACACTTGAAGCTTGACCAATCACAACACACTGATCCAGCTGACCAATCAGAGCACATTGAGCTATTCAGAAGGCGGGGCTTAATAGAGACAGGAAGTAAACAGAGTGTTACTGACAGACTAGGAAGAGAGGAGCTGCAACAATGGAGAATATATGGGAATAATGTGTTTATTGAACATTTAAGAATGAAAACGTATTCTAGTAGAGGCCAAAAACTAAATCAAGACTTAGAAAAAGGGGCCCCTTTTAATATGTCTATTAATTTGTCCATTACATTTTTTATTTATTTATTGTCACTCAGTCCTTGTGTCCCTTGAGATGCATTAAAAATAAAAGAGTGTCAGGATTCCTTGCAGCCCTCATGCAAGCGTCCAATGGGAAATGAATGAGCAAAAGTAGATTCAAACCTCACTAATTATGTCTCAATGTGCAATCAGTGTACCTTCAGGTAGTAAACCAGAAGTTCATTAAGAGCAGGATCAGCGTTCAGGTTGACCAGGAAGCATTTGTCCTCTCCGACCTTGATCCCTGATGACTCCAGAGAGATTCCCATGCTCTCCAGCTGCTTCTGACGATCCTGCAGGAGACCAATGACAGCTGTCAATCAAATCCCACATGTTCTGTGAGACTGTTATCGCTCAAATGTGCTCTGTCCTTTGGTTTGTTTCATTTAAATATCCTCTTTGTCTCAGATATTTCTCATAAATTTAGACGAGAATTTGACTAGTGTTTATTGAAATCATTCTTGACTCATTTGAGATATCTTTTCTAAGAGAAATTGAGCAACACGAAACTTGTATGCATATTTCATTCTGCACAGCTGCACACTGAGAACATTGAGACATGCAAATGGGTGCGTGTGTGTGGTCCTGGTAATCCCTACATTGGTTATTCCAGAATAGTATAGTATAGTAGTAGCTTTTGACCTTGTGGGGACATTTTGGTTCCCATGAGGAAGACGACTTATAAAGCATGTTTTTTTTTTTAAATGCAAAAATGCAGAATGTTTTCTGTGATGAGTACCGTTAGGTTTAGTGTAAGGGGTGTGTGTGTGTGTGTGTGTGTGTTTGTGTGTGTATCACCTGTGCAATCTCCTCCGTTTTCCGGAGTTTCTCTTCCCAGGTGACCGTCATCTCCTGAATGAGCTTCTCCGACTCATGGAGTTTCTCCTTCAGCTCGGGAGCCTTCAGAGACTGACAAATACAACATAACAAACGTTATCATTCAAAGTTACGAGTCTAAACATCTCCCCATCAGTGTTATTTTAGTATCATTGATATGCTATTATAATTGTTACTAATATTTAGAATTTATTTTTCCAAATTCACTTTTAATTTAAGGTTAAAGTATCAATAAAAACAATATAGATAATTTAAAAAACAAAAACTAGTTATTTAACTAATATTTTTACTAATATTTTGTAGTTTTAGTTAGTATTATTTTAGTACTTCAACAAACTATTTAGCTGAAATAAAATAAGCTCAATGTAGTAGACGATAATAACCCTGTTCCTCAAAGAGTTTAACACCGGCTTCTGTTCTAAAACCTAGTGAAGCTGTCTACATAGGGAGCATTTTAAGGTATCAAAGGCATGCATCATGATGCCTTCTAAGATATCTTGTTTTTAGTCAGTATCGCTGGCATCCTTGGCATGAAGGCAATTACAGAACGCATTGAGAGGAAACAAGTTGCCGGAGAATGCAGTAAAACTGTCTATTATATATACTGTACACATTTAATTTGCACAAAACAAAAAATCATTATTAAAAATAGACTGTTTCACTATAGACTGATGCTAGGGGTTCATGAAAAAGTTTAGAGAAACAGTGTAAAAAAAAGTTGAATTTAATAAAATAAAAAAATTGGATTTAAAATAAATAAGTAAATAAATAACAATTCGATTCAAAATAAATAAATACATACATACATAAATAAATAAATAAATAATGTAGCTAACATAGTATAGTACTGTAGCGAGTAGAAAAAACATATTTTCCAAATAATATTTACACTTTTTTCACAGCAAAAATATATAGCTGCCTTTTAATTTTTCGGATGGGTGTCCCTCACACAAGGATGATCATATTTGGTGGTGCGTGGCATCTAAAAGATTGAAAACCCCTGTGTCAGAGATTCTCCCATAAGTCTCTGCTCACCTCAGCCTGAGAGAGCTGCACTTTCAGCTTCTCCACCTCCTCCCGGAGCTCCCTGATGATGCGGGCGTTGGGATCCTCGTTGACCACGGCGTGGTTGACGATTCTCTTCGCTCGGTCGGCGTACCGCAGCGTCGACAGCGTCTCCTCGTAGTTGTCAGCGGCTGGGCTGATGGTGGCGATCATGGCCGTCTTACTGTTGCCACCGAGATTGTCCTGCAGAAGTAGAAAACTCCATTAATTTCTCCATAGGGAAATAGGATTTTAACAATAACTTATAAACCTTTAAAGGAACACGCCGACTTTTTGGGACTTTAGCTTATTCACCGAAGCACTTTTACTTCTGCGGAGTGATTTTCTCGCAGCGCCTGAGAAGCCCCGTGGTGAGGAGACGAGAGTTTGCTCAGTGTTGTGCTAATCACTCCGCAGAAGTAGCAGTGCTTCGGCTTCTGAGAATATAGTTCCCAGTGTGTATACGGTTAGAAGATGGCTGTGTCTCATGTGACCGTGTTATTTGTACACCGCTGTGACTATACAAATCACAACATGTAAATAGGAAAATGTTGGCGTTATTTTGTCACGTATTGGGAGCAGTATGCTAGCTGGAGCCATTTACCTCCAGTCTTTGTGCTAAGCTAGGCTAGCGGTGGGTGCGTCAGACAGAGTTAAGGCACGCACGGAGATGAGAAGGGTATGTATGAACTTATCTAACTCTGGGGGATACGGTGAATAAGCTAAAGTCCCAAAAAAGTCGGCGTGTTCCTTTAAAGGCAGCCTTAATGTGTGCAGCCAATGATATATAACAGTGTTGAAGCTGTAAGCCCACATTATTTCAACTTATTTTTTAAAGTAATCATGTTTAACAGCTGAATTCATGGTGAAAAACTACATTACCCATAATGCTGTGCAGAAAATTCCAGAAATCAGAGAGTCCGGACAAGAAAATTGCCCTAAAAGAGCTCTTTACACCAATAAAACACCACAAATTATGTAATCAACGTCACTCTTAAAACACTTAAATGTGTTAAACTACTGAAATGCAAGCTCTAGAAGTTTGAGGGACAACGAATCCGTGACAAATGACTAAAAACATTGTATTATGCTGTCATATGGGAGTAAAAGAGTAGCAAAACTTGAGAGCACGTAGATGTGAATTTGAGAATTTGTACAATAAATATTCGTATTTGTACGTGAACATTTACACTCACAGCTCCAATGTGAAAACCTGTAAAATAAAAGTTTAATGTTGAAATTTGCATTCGCAGACAATAGTCACAAACCTGTATTCTGAATTTGAAGCTGCAGACAAGTAGTCACAAATGTGTAAAAGTTGGCGATGTCAATGTTTTAAGAAACACATGCGCATGACGTCAGCGTTTTCACAAATTCGAGTTTTTGTAGTTTACATGGAGATGATAACGGTATCATTTGCAAAAACCTGCACTTTGAAAGCCGCTTTCAAAAGTTTGCGTTTTCAGGCCCTCAAAGTGCCCTTGACGTGTACATGAATGGCCAAAACGCATAAGAACTTTCCCGTTTTTAGCTTTTAGCTGGAAAGGTGTCGTGTGAGTTGGACTTTTGTGTCTGTTGAACGAGCAGCTCTGACAGACATACTCACCTTGAGCAGCCACGTCAGCACTGAGTCTCTGTACGGCACAAACTTGCTCTTGCCTTTCCCTGCAGACTGATCAGCCAGAGCAGAGATCACACAGCCCAGCGTCGTCAGAGACCTGGAGACACACACCAGAGGAACATCACTAACTCGTGAAAGCGAGGGACGGAAATAGAGCTGGATGGTTAGCTGATTTTTATATGATTTTATTTTTTCAAAAAAAATTGTCAAACAAAAAAAGAGATAATAGATTTATTGATGTATCCCTGAGACATTTGCATGTTTTCGGTTCTGCATGTTGGATAGTGGTCACATGACATGCAGGTGTTAATTTTAATTCAATATTTTTATGATTTATAAATTCTTAGTTTTGTTATTGTTATTATTTTTAATCATTTATTTTTATTCACCATGTTTAAGATTTATTAAATTCTTAAGTGTTTTATTTGTTATTTTAATTGGTCATTTTTTATTTAAAAAAATGTTTAGTTAGTATTTCTCTGTTTTTTTTTTTGTTTTTTTTAAGTGACATTTCATGATTTAATTAATGTTTAGTTAATATTTTATTTAATTGTTTTTATTTTTCAATTATTTATTTTAGTTCACCATTTTTAAGATTTAATAAATTCTTAAGTGTTTTATATTTAAATTATTTATTTTAATTTGTCATTATTTAATTATCTTTTAGTTAGTATTTTACTTTGTTTTTATTTTTTAATTATTTATTTTAATTCAACATTTGTATTATTTAACAAATTCTTATTAAGTGTTTTATTTTTATTGTTTTTATTTTTATTCTACAATTTTATGAAGAAAAAAAATTATTTACATTTTTAAAAATGTATTATTCAGATTTTTCTATAAAAAAATGTTTTAGTTATTTTAATTTGACATTTTTACGATTTAAATCATTATTCATTTTTCTATCAACTCACTCCTGGCAGTTCCCTCACAAACCCCCGTTTCTGAATCAGAGGATCCATCGTTGTGCATCTATTAACCCTCCATTTGAAGATGCTCTTATTCATCTAGGTTTGTAAAGACGCCTGCTTTATTCGTTTTGTTGATCCTATCGGCAGATTATCTTTTATTCTTTCATCCTGGCTTAAGTTCCCAGACTACAAACTGTGGACATATTATTCGTTCTTCAATCACTATAAGCAAGTGCCACATGTCCTCTGAAAGGTCCAGAGTGCTCTTACCTGTTGATGTTGCTTCCTTCCTTCAGTCTCTCTCCAGCAGCTCCAGTCTTGGACACGCGCTCGCTGCCGGCCAGATCAACCAGACTGATCTTGCTTACTTTCTCTCCAGAATTCTGCGTTCGCACACACACACAGACATAAAAGCAATTATTACAATCAACAACTTCCTAAATCAGCCCAACGTGTGTGTCTGGTGTAGATCAAGGTCCAAAATGAACACTTGCCACGCATTAACTGACTATAAACCTTTATTAGGAACTGCAAAATAAGTTACTACATTATTTCAATCATATTTAAGAATGATAATCTGATGTGAGTCTACTATGGGTTCTGAAGTGAAGTTAGGATGAATGACGTGTTTGTGTGACCGATGAGAGATGAAGACTGACTCATATACAATAGTGGCCAAAAGTCATGCTTAGGAATATTGAAATCTTCCCTCTTTATTCAAATTATTACAAATTTGTTAACGATTTTGTAATCATATTGCTAATTGTGCTTGGAGTCAATTGTTTAATTTGTGATAAAGCGATGAAACATGCCAAATTGTGCCGACAATACATGCAAAAACAAGAGAGAACCTACCAAATATTAATAACTGATTATGTTGTAGTCAATCTATGCTTTTTTCCTGTGAGCTTTTTGTTTTTCCATGCATTTGTTTGAGTAAAATAAAACCTGTAGCTTGCCATTTTTGCCATATAATTTAGTCAGATAAATACCTTAATCAAGTTTAGTGTTTTGTTCTTCCCTCATATTTAAAATATTTAAAAAATAATAAATATTTTCCTCATATTTTGCTGGTTTAATCAAACTTGTAGGGTCATATATATCGAATGATATATAATTTGTCAACATTAGATCAGGTGAAGTATAGGATATAATTGTTTTAAACATGCAGTGGCAGTAACAGTTAACAGATTAATGACTTGGTCCTTTTTTTATACCCTAATCAGGCAACGTGACTCAGGAGTCATAAAATCCAAAATATATAAAAAAATTCAAAAATTATTTTGGATATGTTTTACTTAAGTCCAGATGATACAGAAAATTACATGGAATAATATTTTGCTTATCATTTTCCACTCTTGCCTGTTTAAGGGTTAAATACAAACATCACTTTTGCCCACTATGTGAAAGACTCAATGACTTATGCTGCATGTCACAAATAAACAAAACTGTTCAATAATATGTTTATCATTAGGGACAAACTATACTGTAATAAAAACAGCGGAAGCTTCATTTCCCATATACTATCTGCACATTTTTCAAACGGATAACCGTGATTGAGTGAAGCACCGACCCCCGACTGCAGGTCGTAGAGCGTTTGCGTGACGATGACGCTGAAGACGGCGTGCGAGCGACTGCTCTCCTCGTTCATGTTGGTGGCGGCTACCGTGCGGGATTTGTTCCCCTCCGACATCAGAGATTCAATGTCCTGCGTTAGTGGGAAATGAGAGAAAACACACAAATCAATTTGAAACAGCAAACATCTTTTCAACAGGGAAGGTTCTCAGAACTTTGGGTAATGTTCTGAAAAGTTCTCTCATAGTTATGGACAAACGTTCTTCCAGTAACATTAATATAACGTTCCTTTAAAACGGTCTTTAATAATGTTCTCATAATGTTAGCACAAAAACTTTATTTATATATTGCTCATAAAGTGTTTTTTTCTGAAACGTTTTTTTTTTTTACTACTTGTTTCAGAATGTTTAAAGAACATTGAAAAGTAACATTCTCATTATGTTTGCAAAATTCTAAAATGGAATGTTTGCATAACCAAGAAAAAGCATTTTAAAAAAATGTTTTGTCAAATGTCCCATAGTTCAGTGTAAGGGCAAAGAGTGAAAATAACACATTTCTAATGTGATTTGGTCTGTCATTTAACTTTTTTTTCTTGCTATTCGAACTACAAGGACCTTTGTCTGTCTGAATAAAGCCTATATGACACAAACAATTTTGAGAGAAACACCTCAAACTAAGTTGAAACTTTAATGTAACATTGAAACAATTGAGACTTTCATGAATCTCCTGAGGAAATATTTCAGGAGAAAACATCATGTTTACCTCAAAGCTCATCACAGCCAGCTGAGAGAGCCCGTCCACATACGGACCCAGGACTTTATGTTCCCTGACCTTCAGAGACTGTCTGCTCCTGTACACAAGGAAGACAAGAAATGTGTTTCATTAGCCCTTTATTAATGTTTAGACGCTGATTCACAATCTTCCTCTTGTTTGAGCGTCTTGACAGTATCTTCTGTGTTTCGCAAGAAGAGGATGTAATTTATTAATAAATAAATAAATATATATATATATATATACACTGTACATACATTCGATTTATTAATACATATAATTTAATTTAATTATCGATAGATATCATTGAATTATATATATAACTAAACAAAAAGAGAAAATTATAAAATGTAAAGATTTAATAAAAATAAAAAAAGACATAATAATAATTTATAAAAGGCACAAAAAAAAAATCTGAATTGAAAATGCAAAGTATAAAAAGAACCCAGAGTGACATAATTAGCCATAAAAAAAGGACAAGAAATAATTGACTAATAAAATTGTTAGGAATTATACATCTTAAACAATATACTGTAAATAGTACAGGAGAAAACCATAATAAAAAAATTTAAAGATAAAACATTTAAATAAACAATAAATAAAAATAGAAGATGTAAAGCATAACATGATAACACATTTTTAAAACAAACATTTTTTAAAGTTAAGCTAAAAAACTAAATAAACATTTAAAGCAGGACATGACATAATTGGCTAATTATGTTATAACTATTAATTAATACAAACATTATATAGCACAAAATAAGAAAACAATTAAAAAAATGCAAGTAATGTATGTATAAAATGTAAAAATTATTAATTATAAAAAGGCACAAATGAAAAACAGAATTGAAAATGTAAAGAATAAAATTGTAACAAAAAAATGTCTAAAAAAAGAAAATAAGGCCATAAAGTTGTAAAAATAGGACATTAAATTATTTACTAATTAAATTATATTAATAAAAATGTATATATAGCACAAAAATGTATGATATAAAAACTGTAGCATAAAAAAAGAAAAACTGAAATAATTGAAATTGTGTAAAGCCATATAAAATAGGAAGAGGTGTGCTTTAAGTGAACTGAAAGCACCAGCACATCTGAGTGTGAAAACCAGCGCTGTAAACTCGCTAGATGGTGCAGACGTGTGTGTGTGTCTGTGATAGATCAATGACTGTGAACAACCTTCACACACCCTGCAGATTTAAAGACAGCTTCTGTGGATCAGTGACTGTTAATGTGATTCTCGACACCCGTGTGAACTTGAGGAGAGCTGAGAACTCAGCGTTTGTGAACTCACTGTACGGGTGAAACTCGAACAATGTGAATATTGTGCAAAAAGTTAATTTATATCAGCAATTCAACTTAAAAGGTGAAACTAATCTATTATATAGACTCATTATATGCAAAGTGAGATATTTCAGGCCTTTATTTGTAATAATTTTGATGATTATGAAACCCCAAATTCAAAATTAGAATATTGTGAAAAGGTTTTCATAAGCTGTAAGCCATAATCATCAAAATTATAACAAATAAAGGCTTTAAATCTCACTTAGACGCATGTAATGAGTCTATATAATATATTAGTTTCACCTTTTAAGTTGAATTACTGAAATAAATGCCAGATATTTTTCGGGTTCCACCTGTGTGTTATGAATCCGCTCACCCTTTGGGATCCAGCAGGTCTCGCACTTTTTCATTGTAGATCTCCATGAACGAGACCTCCACCTTGAAGGAATGGGCCTCGTTCTGCTCTCTGGAGACCCTCTCGAACAGCGAGCAGCAGAGTCTCGGGATCAGGCCCGGCTGCTCTCCGTTGCCCATCATTGAGAAGGACTTCCCAGAGCCTGCCAGACCACCAACACAACGTTTCAAAGGTTAGAAGACATTCTCTCACCCAGCAGGCGTGCTCGCACATGTCAGCCCGCATGTAAAGCTTGTGTTGGAGGACAAAACGCCGGTCTGAGAACTAGGACAGGAAGGCAGAGGAAAGACAGACACTGAGTGATTCAACACAAGAGTATGATTGGAAACGCAGAAGCTTCCTGTTCGTGAACGACGAAACATCAGGTGGTTGTTTACCCACAGACCACGTGCCATACTGGACAATTATTCAATGTATTCTGCTTTTACAGATTTGAACAGCACAAATAAAATAAAATAAATAATAAATTTTTTTTTAAAAAACGAGCCAGTTTATTCATTACAGATAATTTTCATCTGTTGTGCCTGGTCAAGATAAGATAATTAAAAATAATACAATAAAAGTATATACTTTATTAAATCATTTAAAAATCTGAAATAAATCTTAAAGAACTGAAACAAAAGGAAATTTGCATTTTTTTTTAAATAATTATTTATGTCATAAGAAAATAAGATTCAATATTTTTCTTTTCCTAAAAGTAGAAAAATATCAATTTTAACTTATTTTTTCTTAACATAAAAATTATCAATTCAATATAAATAAATATGTTTCAGATCTTTAATACATCTATATTTTATATATATATATTTATTTATTTTTTTGTTAATACAAAGAAGAAAATTCAGGTTGAATCTTGTTACTTTATAACTCTTACTTTATGAATTTTCTTAGAACTAACTAGAAATAATTATTTAAAAAAATTACAGAAATTGATAATTGAGAATAGTACAAATTTGAAGAAGTGAAAATGTGCTTTAATTGTCATAAAAAAATACACCAAAAGATAAATGAAAATATGTTGGCATGAAATGTGACCTGGACATGTTTTTGTGAGATTCATAAGTCCACCGTAAAACAATGTGAAAAGGTGAATTCCTTGTGTGATTTTATAGTGTGAAACATGTTTGTACACTATAGTAATGTCTCGCAGCTAGGGTAATTACCACTAATCCCATGCCAATAAATGAGCATCTATTCATGTCTTTCAATGAAACGGATGTCACTATCAGCAACAAAACACACCCTTACAAAAGACCGTATATTGTTTCCTCAGTGTTTCTCTCTGTAACAGTACCTGTTTGTCCATAGGCAAAAATGCAGGCGTTGTATCCTTGAAATGCGTTTTCAAGTATTCCCTCCCCAAGGCACTTGAACACGACCTCCTGACCTACAAGATAAACACATGAAACCATGAAAACCACAAGATAAACACATGAAACCATGAAAACCACAAGACAAATACCATATTTTCTGGACTATAAGTCGCACTTATTTTCATAGTTTGGCTGGTCCTGCGACTTATAGTCAGGTGCGACTTATATATCAAAATTAATTCTGACTGAGATGAACCAAGAGAAAACATTACCGTCTACAGCCGGGAGAGGGCGCTATAGTTGGCGGAGTTGTTCAGAGGCGACACAGAGGAAGGATTTAATGGATTCCATGTGGAATGAGATCGCGGGAGCTTGGTCTTTGTTTACCGGTAACTTGTTGGACTCCCTGGCTCATGTTAATTTATGTTAGGTATGTTCTTTATGCTATTGTGTAGCTGAATAACTGTTAATGTGTTACGTTAACATACCGGACACCTATTCAGCCTGTTTTTCTGTGTGCTATTGTGGAGCTGAATAACTTGCCTTTCCAGATTAAAGTCTGCGTGAACCGGAAGTTGCAACCGACTTTATCTCAGTGTTGTGACGTATTTCCGAGAGAAACGGAATACTAAATGAGGAGAAATAGTGGGCGTGGCTTTTTTTTCCAACTAGCACCTGATTGGATCTAGAAAAGTAGGTGTTTCATTCGGCCTGTCTACTGTCAGTTGGAGGGGCGTGGTCACGGATGTTAAGCAGACACCAAAACCGTCAAACCTTCGTCATCAGGGAAGGTCCTCCAATGCAGAGGGGAGGGGCATTTTCAGATTTTGATTAAAGATTACGAAACCAAAAAATTTTTTTGTGTGGATTGACTTGAATGGATGAATTGTTCACCACAAAACGATCAATTTAGGCAAACAAAGTAAATATGGGCAATTTTGATATCATGTGGACTTTAAATGTCTGTTCTTGGTCTTGGGTTTTGTGAAATGAATTTCTAAATTTCGACTTAAAGTCCAGTGCGACTTATATGTGTTTTTTTCCTCTTCATGATGCATTTTTTTCACTGATGCGACTTATACTCCCGAAATTACGGTACAAATTGTCATTACGGACAAACACATGAAACCATGAAAACTACAATACAAATACATGAAACCACAAGACAAATACATGAAACCATGAAACCACAAGACAAATACATGAAACCATGAAACCACAAGACAAATACATGAAACCATGAAACCACAAGACAAATACATGAAACCATGAAAACTACAAGACAAATACATGAAACCATGAAAACTACAAGACAAATACATGAAACCATGAAAACTACAAGACAAATACATGAAACCATGAAAACTACAAGACAAATACATGAAACAATGAAAACTACAAGACAAATACATGAAACAATGAAAACTACAAGACAAATACATGAAACAATGAAAACTACAAGACAAATACATAAAACCACAAGACAAATACATGAAAATGAAAACTACAAGACAAATACATGAAACCATGAAACCACAAGACAAATACATGAAACCATGAAAACCACAACATTAAAATGCGAACAACATCTCCTCTCTCTGATCTCCATACTGTACAAGAAGGAACAATTCACTGCTGAGCAACAAAAAGATCTCCACATTTCTCATTTCCTTTCCTCTCAAAAGAAATCCCTCGAGCCCTCCCACAAAACCTCCAAAATAAGCGTTGTGAATGTGGAAACGGGCCGCATGACGTGTTCGTGCTTCGGTGAGGCCGAGATGCACAGTTCTCCACATTCATGGTGAATCAGCCAGCTGTGCAGAGCTAAATAAAGACGAAGCACTTTCATCCGCACAAACCGCCTGTTGTTTCTGAGCACCAATGCAGCTCGTGCAGTTCATGCACAGGGACTCAAACGCTCGGGTCACACAATGTGTCTGAACAGCGGTGGGACATCTGATGCATGAAACCCTTCAGACTGGAGATCTTTTGTTGATCGTCACAACTCATTAACCCTGTTTAAGTGACGAGTAATTGGGCAATAAGCAATTACTTTTTCCATTCACTTTTTATTTGTATTTGTCTTGTCTTGGTGGTCCCTCTTTTAAGAAGGGGGACCGGAGAGTGTGTTCCAACTACATGGGGTCCGGGGTCCTTTGCTAAGGGCTGTCCGGTCCCTATACGACCGGAGCAGGAGCTTGGTTCGCATTGCCGGCAGTAAGTCAGACTTGTTCCCGGTGCATGTTGGACTTCGGCAGGGCTGCCCTTTGTCGCCGGTTCTGTTCATAATATTTATGGACAGAATTTCTAGGCGCAGCCAGGGGCCGGAGGGTGTCAGGTTCAGGGACCACACGATTTCGTCTCTGCTCTTTGCGGATGATGTTGTCGTGTTGGCCCCATCAGACCAGGACCTTCAGCATGCACTGGGACGGTTTGCAGCCGAGTGTGAAGCGGCTGGGATGAGAATCAGCACCTCCAAATCCGAGGCCATGGTCCTCAGTCGGAAAAGGGTGGCTTGCTCACTTCAGGTTGGTGGAGAGTTCCTGCCTCAAGTGGAGGAGTTCAAGTATCTTGGGGTCTTGTTCACGAGTGAGGGAAGGATGGAACGGGAGATTGACAGACGGATCGGTGCAGCTTCCACAGTAATGCGGTCGATGTACCGTTCTGTCGTGGTGAAGAAAGAGCTGAGCCGCAAGGCGAAGCTCTCGATTTACCGGTCAATCTACGTTCCTACTCTCACCTATGGTCATGAGCTTTGGGTCATGACCGAAAGAACAAGATCCCGGATACAGGCGGCCAAAATGAGCTTTCTCCGCAGAGTGGCTGGGCGATCCCTTAGAGATAGGGTGAGGAGCTCGGTCACTCGGGAGGAGCTCAGAGTAGAGTCGCTGCTCCTCCACATCGAGAGGGGTCAGCTGAGGTGGCTCGGGCATCTGTTCCGGATGCCTCCTGGACGCCTTCCCGGGAAGGTGTTCCGGGCACGTCCCACCGGGAGGAGACCCCGGGGAAGACCTAGGACATGCTGGACCCCGGCTGGCCTGGGAACGCCTCGGTGTCCCCCCGGAAGAGCTGGAGGAAGTGTCTAGGGAGAGGGAAGTCTGGGTGTCTCTGCTTAGACTGCTGCCCCCGCGACCCGGCCCCGGATAAGCGGAAGAAGATGGATGGATGGATGGATGGCATTCACTTTTTATCACAGATAGAGAGGGAATTCATATAGCCGAACCGAATGTGTTGCAGAAACTTACTTTGATGTTAAACATCCTCATCTCACTAGAAAAGTCCATAAAGAAACTCTGAATGCTTAAAATGAAAACTAACACTGAACTAAAAATAGAAACATCTCATTATGCATATATGCATTTACTAACATTAGCCAACAATACATTTGTTACAGTATTTATTAATCTTTGTTGGCATTAGTTAATAAAAATACAGCTGTTCCTCGTTTAGCTCAGAATCATTAAATATCAAGATACAATTTTTTTTATTTTAATAATGTATTAGTAAATGTTGATAACATGAACTAGGATTAAAAAATGCTTTACAAATATTTTTCATTATAAGTCCGTTAACTAATGTAGTTTACTAATATTAACAAATGTAACCTTATTGTAAAGTGTCACCAATAGAATAAATTAAATTAGTAAAATAGCAGTATTTAAAAAAGAAGACAAAAGCCAAGTAAAAATTAACCTAAATAACAAAGAAATTGAAAATACTAAAATAAAAACGAATTCAAAATATTAATAAAAACTAAAATAGTAGATAAATACTAAAACAACACTGTGACAGACTAAAGTAAGATATGGTTAAACTTTATTAATCCCATTAGAGAAATTTCTATGCCCAAATAAAAACTTATATTCACATAATTAAAAAAAAAAAATGAATAAGCCACCTATCAAATAGACAATAATAAAAAAATATATAAATAATATTGCACATGCAAGTAAAGTAACTGGCCAAAATGCATTCATAATATATGAAAATATATGAAAAATTTACATCATACAATAAAAAAGAATTATTATTTTTTTTATCCTCTTTTTTTCTCGTAAGGAAATTATCTGTAAATTTAATGATGGAATGTAATATATATAATTACCCAAAGCATGAAGTTCATTTGATTTTATAGCAGCAAAAAAAAAAAAAAAAAAAAATTGTGAAAAAGCAGAAAAAAATCGGAATTTCCCAAAGCAACCATCATTAATCTGTCTGTACAGGCCTGTATAAAACCCTGTAACTGCACATTATCCTTCCTAAAAGACTTTAATAACCAGTGTGTCTGTGCGAGTCAATATCACACTCACTCCATTAGCAGGTTCATGAATACACCTTTATATCCATTAGACTGTAAGATTGACAGATGAAAGAACCAGATCCATGTAAGAACATGTTTGGAAAGTCATTAGTTTGTCAGCCAGGCTTTATTTTGGCAGAGAGACCTAACTTGATGGATTCAGACACTGACAATAACCAAAAACAACACTGAGCAGAATTAAATATTCAACTTTGTCTTCTGTGTTATGTCTGATCTCCAGTTTTGCGTGTAATATGCATCAGATGGTCAGTGAACACCACAGCATAACCAGTACCAAGCCTAAACTAGCCCGGACCAGCATGAGGACTTTGTGTGATCTAAGCTGCTTTTCTCAGATCCTGGGAACGGCACATCGTGTGTGCATGTTATTTCCAGGGCTTTCCATATTACAATACCAAAAATAATCCATAATTATTATGCAGGTGTGACCCAGCACAGTGAGGGGAAAGTGATTCTGTGTGGACGTGTTGAAGAGTGACTCACCGGCGTACTTCGGGATGTTGGACTCATCCATGGACCAGAAGCAGTGGTCGAAGGCAAACACCTGCAGAGACAGAGACACACACATGTTAGAACACACTCCTCTTGATGCAGCTCAGGTCTCAGACAGACAAAAGAAGACTTCATGTGTTTTATACCTGACACACACACACACACACACACACACACACACACAACATGATTCTGCTTGTCTTGAACACGCTGAGTGAATGAGAATGGGAAAACCGCCCTCATCATCACTATTTTATGGCACTCTTGAAAAGGGTATTTTCTATGAAAAGGTTCTATATAGAAACTTGAAGGCTTCTGTCAGGCTCTTCATATTCACTTTAAAAAGCAAGTTACAAGTTACCTTAAAATTTTGAATTCGTTGAAATAAAAAATTTGAGTTAATACAATGAAGAAGAATGGTTTAATAAACAGAAACTCAAAATAGTTTGTTATCTTCACACATTAGTTATCGAAGTTGATTTGACAAAAGATAAAAAGTTGTGATAAATCATGAAAATATATGTTTTTACAGTGTAGAAACTTTTAGGGGTTCCTATCATGGGATCATTTTAATTGATTTTATTTTAAAATCAGCAGCTCATAAACATACTTTATCACAAGAAACATTTTTAAAATAACCCGTTAAACATGATAGTATTATGCAACCATACACTGTAAAAAAAATATTGTTGGTTTAACTTAAAAAAGGTCGCTGGTTGCCTTAAAAATTTGAGTTCATTGAAATTAAACAATTGAGTTAATGCAATGAAGGAGATTGGTTTAATCAATAGAAACTTCAAATATTGTGTTATCTGAACTACATTAATTATCTAAGTTGATTTGACAAAGGAAAATAAGTTGTGATTACAAATAATGAAAATATTTTTTACAGTGAATAAGACATTTCTCCTTATATACAACATTTTTGGCATAAAGGCTTCGAACCTTGGGCTTCTATATAGAACCTCATTGGTCTTTTTTTCCCCATTGGATTTTGTATGATTTAAAATAGAGATCTTTCCAAATTCACCTTATTTATTAATTTACTTTATACCATAACATGCACTTTTCATGATTCTTACTTTTCCCAATAGATATAATCAAGTGCTATCCTCTCTTTTATCACTAAATATCCTGTCACTCAGAAATACATCACATTATGCAAGTAAAATAGGTTGCAAAATGGATTTCATATTGAATTTTATATTAGCTCAAATAGTTGATCATTGTGCATGCAACACCAAGGTTATGGGTTCAATTCCCAGGGAATGCTGAATTATGAACTGATAAATTGTATACCTTGAATGCAAAGTCACTTTGGATAAAAGCGTCTATAAATATACATCATGTTTATCCGAAACAGAACGAGATTAAACGGAGAGCAAATGTTTGCTATAAAGTCTCCCGCATCTCAGATGTTTCTTCTGAGGAAAAAGTCCCTATAATCTCACACATCTCCTTCCTCAGTGCTCAAACTATTTCTCAATCTGTACTCTGCACCTAAAGTCTGATCAAAAGTCAGAGATATGAACTCAAAAATGTCTCATTAAATCATCTGAGATGCTCTCCACCTTTATTGTACAGCTTTACACTCTTACTGGATGACAACTACACTGTCAGTTGCACTGCACTTTTTTTTTTTGAAGTTGTAAATAAAGATAATTGGATAATTCGAGATGTTTTACAATAAAATACTATTTCAGTCTTTCTACCTCAAAATGTTTAGTACTTTATAATGTGTAATATTTAAAGTTTCTGAGTGAAAATTGTCTCTACACCAAATGTTTTTAGTCTTTCTCATACGGCATTTTACAAGAAACAAGCTTAACCTTAAAAAAGCAACATCTGAGCAGCGAAACGCTCCTGAGAGACATTCTTACGGTGCTTGTGTACAACAACAGTCTTCGTGAAGACACAGTTAATTAGATACATAAATCTGGAGACAGTGGAATAAATTCCTGCTTTGGTGACGCATGTTTCCAGAGCGACCGGCCCTGCGGATCCGTACGGGAGCAGGGATACAAGTCTGCTAGTAAGACTTTTCCTTATCTCACATCCTGAACAATGTAGAATTGTTAATGCATAAACTATTTTCGCCCTAGTTTTGCAATAAAATATCTAACGGTTCATAGATACATTTCACTGAAAATCAATGTTGTATAAGATATTAAAGGTGACCTCTTATGCCCCTTTTCAAAGTGTTGATGTTGTTTTTGAGCTCTACTAGAAAAGTTTTTCAAGCTTGAATGTTCAAAACACATTATTTTCCACATATTCTCTATTGTTGCGGCTCCTCTCTTCCCAGTCTGTCAGTAACGCTCTGTTTAGTTCCTGTCTCTATGAAGCCCCTCCTTCTGAAAAGCACAATGTGCTCTGATTGGTCAGCTGGATCAGTGTGTTGTGATTGGTCGAGCGTGTTTGGGAAATGTCCCGCCCCTTACCATAACCGCCAGTTTCAACACAATACTAAATTACTCAACCAGGTCTCGTACTTTTATTTAGCATATGCCTTGGGCGTGAATTATTTAAATGAGGAATATTGTGACGTTCCCAGAAGAAAACTTAAGAACAACATTACATTACACACTAAACACAGTTGAAAATGTTAAAAAGCATAGCAGGGCCCCTTTAAGGCCCAGATTGTATGTGTTTTATATACTGGTAAGTCTATACAGTCTTGTTCCAAATTCAACAAAATCCTCCAATGGATTTAGAGGATTTAAAGGGCGTAAAATGGGGTTTTTGTAGCGAACTTTGGGACTTTTTGGATCCCCAAATAACATCACCAACCCTAAAATGTACATAAGCCCCGCCCCCGGGAACACAGTCCATGTTGAGAAGAGGGAGAGTTGTTGTAGTCGAGCACATTTGTGAGTCAGCTCAAACTGTAGCATCCATCTTTTCACATGCAATAGAAAGTCACTCAGTGTGCATCTCACAACAGTTCCTATACGAGCGATTTATAGATTATCATGACAGAATATGCTAATTGATATAGTTAACTCCACATCAGCAACATAAATTAATCAACTAACCATTCAGAGACGTCCTGTTGCTTCTACATGTTGTCACTTCTTCTTGAGTTTCTCCATTTTTGTCTGACTCCGTTTTAGCATTAAAGGCAGAACAGTTTCTGTCACTTTAGTGTGTCTGCGTGAGGTAATCGCAGCTAGCTGCTAACACACACGTCAGCTCTTGAAACCCCGCCCTCTGCAGCAGCTCATTTGCATTTAAAGGGCCAGACACAAAACGGTGCGTTTTTGCAAACCCTCAAAAAGTGACAACTTTAACATGCTATATAAAAATATCTGTGGGGTATTTTGTGCTAAAACTTCACACACACACTCTGGGGACATCAGAGATCTATTTTACATCTTGTGAAAAGCGCATTTTACCACCCCTTTAATAATCTAAAGAACCTTTTTCCACTATTAAGAACCTTTTGTGGAATAAAAACCATAAATGCCAATTCCTTTATTTTTAAGAGTGACTTTCTTAACTTTTAAATGATTGTTTCCATATTTTTACTAAATAAGAAAAGCGATCTTGATTAAGGATGAGCAGTTTACGTGTTTTGCAGTGATGTAGTGTGACATGTTTTATGAGCACATGAGTTTTCTCTCTCTCTCTGGAGATCACTGGGAAACAGACAGACTCTCTCATCTGTAAAATCAGACTGACCCAAATGTTCTCTGATTAAGAGCAGAGCGAAAACACTGGAAACACGCGTGCAGAACACTGGCCGTTATCTGAACGTCCGTCTGAAGAGGAGGAAATAACAATAAATATCTCAAATTATCTGATTGGATACACACTTCTTTTTTCAAAAAATAGTTCTGCACTTATTTGGGTTCAATTCAATTCAATAATAAGAAATTCAGACTTGCTTTCAGAGAGGGTAGAATATAATTTTCTTGAATAAAGTATCTTGAATATAAGATATTTTTCACTGACTTTTTTAATTTATTAAAGTGTAAGCGTAAATTCATAAATAGGAACAGCGTTTAGTTTGAAATAGAAATATTTTGTAACATTATAAATGTCTTTATTGTCACTTTTGATCAATTGAATGAATCAATCCTGAATAAAAGTATAGATTTCTTTAAAAAACAAAACTATTCTTCAGTAGTTTAGGCCAATATAATTTCTGCTTATCCAGTAAACAGTAATGTTAGTCATGTAATATCGCTGACTTCGGTGATAAAGTGCAATCTATATATATAGTCTATATACCGGTAATCTTATACAGAGAGGAGGAGAATTTGCATTAAAATTCATGTCAGTGACTCCATTTCAATAATACACATGCCACAGTTTTATACACAGGGCCAGTTTTAACAGTGAGTGAAGCGGCAACTGAATTCGGCACAGTGTATTTTGAGTAATTTCCTTCCTAAAATCTGTTCATTGACGTAAGCGGAGAAACGCTGTCCAGTAATCGGCACTACGCTTCTGATTGGGTCACTGGCTGAAAAAGGGAGAAAGCTTGAATCGTGTTGCTCAGCATTAGTCTGCACTGCAGTCTGTCTGCCAAGCACAATGGCAGCGCTGCGTCTGCGAGCGAGAGAGAGAGACGAGCGCTGCAACAATGCAGCTTTCAATGTGTGTACACTGGCCCTGTGTGTCCCTCGCTGCCTCACACATTGTCGCTCTTTGTGGTTGTTCACGAGATCTTAGAGGCCTGACACATTCACACAGACGCTTATCCCCGTCTGATGACCCACCGGAAGGATGGAGGAGCTCAAATGCATCTTTGACTGCATGTGGAAACACTTTAATGTGGAAAAAGCTTGTTCACCATGTTTTTTTTAAAATGGGACAGTTTATTAAACCTTTAAACAAAAAAATAAAAAAAATGTTTTTATAAGTTTGCATATGTGTTTTTGGTCGAGTATCATGTTTCATACATCAGGCTTTTATGGCTCAAATAGTGTGATAAAGTTAGATTATAGAAAAAACACCAAGTTTATTTGGAGGCTCAAAAATATGCAATTTGGTGCATGTCGCTCATATTAATATGACCAAAAAGGTGAAATTCTGATAGCTTGTGTTAATCAATGAGATATTTATATTACAGACTACATGCATGAAATGCATATAAATATCAGTCGTCACTCTATATATGCCAATAATGTCTTAGTAAATTATATTTAAATGCTTAGTTTTATGATCATAGCTCTGTAGTTAGGCTATATAATATAATGCAATACAATTATGATTGAGATAGGAAATAAATTAATTGAGATGAGACAAATAAATCTTTCTCCAAAGCCTGATGGATCATATTTGATGCTCACATTTGAACATGATTTAAAAAAATAATTATGTATGGATAATCAAGTAAACCTATAGGATGAGACCTATTCAGATGAGACATACAAATGGAACATAATTTTATATTTTAAGTAATTCACAAACATATTGCTGTAATATGAAAATTGTATAAATATTAATATGCACATAAAGATGTGTGATAAACAGAAGAAAAGCTTTGTCTTACCTTTGGCTGTTTTCTGAGTTTGAAGAGGTGTTAGTGGCACATCAGGACAGGAAGTAGTTTCCATAAAGACAAATAAAGAACAAAGCACACAGTTAACAGCAGTATTTTACAAGGCTACATTTATCATTTTTACTTTTTAGTCTTAATAATTGACCCAGTAAACCTTCATTCCAAAAAAAAAAAAAAAAAAAAAAATTACACTTGTATTCATCAAGGATGCATATTAAAAGTGACAGTAAAGACATTTATATTGTTAAAAATATATATATATTTCAAATAAATGCTGTTCTTTTTAAATGTGTTAAAAGAATCAACATTGATAACTGGAGTAATGATGCTGAAAATTCAGCTTTGATCAGAGGAATAAATTACATTTTACAAATATATTCATATAGAAAACAGCTCTTTTAAAATTGTAATAATATTTTACAATATTACTGATTTTACTTTATTTTTTATCCAAAAAATGCAGCCTTGGTGAGCAGTAGAGGCTTCTTTCAAGCCAAACTTTTAAATGTGTACATTTCTTCTTCAGCAAATGATCAATTACCAACTAAAACATATTTCATTAGTCATGATTTCATTCACAAATGGTTTTCTAAGACTTTTAAAACAGAGAATCTCTGCTTCTGATGTGATATTACAGTATTACATTTTTTTTGTTTAATAATTTAGTATACTATAGACATACAAACTGCGACACTTCTCAATAACAGTGAAAATCAACAAGCATCATGAAATGAAAATGAGCTTATCAACACAACAAATAACGGCAACACTTTCTTTTTAAGGTGACAATAGTTACACTTTACCACATGCACTTACTATAGTAATAACAGTAAATTATGCATAATTACAAGCAACTAACCCTAAACCAAACCCTAACCATAACTCCATAGTAAGTACATGTAGTTAAGATTACTGAGTACTTATAAAGTACAACGTAACCTTAAAATAAAGTGTAACCCAAATAACTAACAGTGACAAAAACACCACCAACAATCCTATTATGGCATTGCATGATGGGTGCTTTTTTTTTTTTTTTTTTAAAGCTCCTGCATTGTAATAAATTATTTTTTTAAAGTCCAAAAATTCCAAGTAGTTACTCAATTAATGTGAAGTCATAAAATCTGCATGCATAGCATTTATAAAAGAATGAGTATGTTTCCAAAAGTATCTTATTTTTTGTAGTGTCCATTTCTTTGTTCAAGACGACAACAACAAAAAAGAAAGATTCTCTATTAAAACTGGCAGGTACCCTGAACTTTTCCCAGCACATTCCACATATTGTGACACTGACCTCATTTATAGGTCATTTCTTTCCCTTTCAAACCTTGTTAATGACTTGATTAATGGAGGTCTTTACTGTCTCCTTGCATTTACGCTCGTGTTCATCGAGTTGTTCGGTGGTATTTCCTGACTGATGAACATGTGAATGGACTCGTAATGCACAGAGATTTAGGCCTGAACGTCGCAGTGCAAACTTCAGTAAAGCTTGTGGACTTTACAGCTGAGGTCAGGTAAGGGTTACGTCTCACAAAACCTCTCGTCTCTCTTAAACGCAATGACAACAAGGAAAAAATGCATGCGACTGTCTTGCATGCAGGAACCACCTTTCCAAAAAAAGAGGAGGTGAATGAAAAGTTTAAACACAAGATCCAAAACCTAGTAAGATGATCATTGCAATGCATTATGGATATGTATTTATGCAGTAATGCGTTAGAATTTGAAAAAATCGATGAGGTCTATGTACGCAGTTCACTAGGTTTTGGAACAGATCTTTAGTATTACCAGCACACGAGACTAAAATACTCCTCCGTTCACCACAAATGTTTTCCCAAGCTCCTTTAGTAGAACTAAAAATAAAAATAAAACAATCTCTCAAATGACTTTCCCATACACACTTGATTTGATTTCTAAAAATAAAAACCTGTGTGTTTCCATGATGGTGTTTTGTATTTGTGTGTATGACTCTGTACATCTTCTATATATTAGTATTAACCTCAGCTTGTGGAAAAGCTGCTTGTGATGAACTTTGTGATTCATCATGTGACTTTGTTTTTATCATCTGTGTTTTTAAAGGTAGTCATCAATATATTATAAAGGTAGTTCTTTGGTTTTTCAGTCCGTAAAACTCAACATGTTGCTACTTATATACGGTAAATTTCTGGCAACCACAGCAGCCAGTTTTTTTTTTTTTTACCGTAAATGTCTTATTTTTTTACAGTGATAAAATGTTACGTGTATAAACTTAAATGAATAGAAGTACATCTTACAGACTCTTTACTGTGCCAATACAATAGAGCTAAAATAATATCTGGAAAATACCTCTCTGATAATGTTTTATTGCACGAGCTGATAAGAGTTCAAGTATGTACCATCAAGCCTCAGCAGGATTGGTCTGGTCTACACACTCCTCTGTGCTGATGAACATACCTGAGCTGTGTGTCATTACACTCCCAGCAGTCCTTCAGCCACTGCACTGCCCACGCTGGCACTCGTTCATCAGATGACCATCGACTGGCACACTGGACTCAGTAAAGACCTGGACTGGATCTATCACCTGGCACACTGGACTCAGTAAAGACCTGGACTGGATCTATCACCTGCGCACTGGACTCAGTAAAGACCTGGACTGGATCTATCACCTGGCACACTGGACTCAGTAAAGACCTGGACTGGATCTATCACCTGCTCACTGGACTCAGTAAAGACCTGGACTGGATCTATCACCTGCGCACTGGACTCAGTAAAGACCTGGACTGGATCTATCACCTGCGCACTGGACTCAGTAAAGGCCTGGACTGGATCTATCACCTGTGCACTGGACTCAGTAAAGGCCTGGACTGGATCTATCACCTGCGCACTGGACTCAGTAAAGACCTGGACTGGATCTATCACCTGCGCACTGGACTCAGTAAAGACCTGGACTGGATCTATCACCTGCGCACTGGACTCAGTAAAGACCTGGACTGGATCTATCACCTGGCACACTGGACTCAGTAAAGACCTGGACTGGATCTATCACCTGCGCACTGGACTCAGTAAAGGCCTGGACTGGATCTATCACCTGCTCACTGGACTCAGTAAAGACCTGGACTGGATCTATCACCTGCTCACTGGACTCAGAAAAGACCTGGACTGGATCTATCACCTGCGCACTGGACTCAGTAAAGACCTGGACTGGATCTATCACCTGCGCACTGGACTCAGTAAAGACCTGGACTGGATCTATCACCTGTGCACTGGACTCAGTAAAGACCTGGACTGGATCTATCACCTGTGCACTGGACTCAGTAAAGGCCTGGACTGGATCTATCACCTGCTCACTGGACTCAGTAAAGACCTGGACTGGATCTATCACCTGCGCACTGGACTCAGTAAAGACCTGGACTGGATCTATCACCTGCTCACTGGACTCAGTAAAGACCTGGACTGGATCTATCACCTGCGCACTGGACTCAGTAAAGACCTGGACTGGATCTATCACCTGCTCACTGGACTCAGTAAAGACCTGGACTGGATCTATCACCTGTGCACTGGACTCAGTAAAGGCCTGGACTGGATCTATCACCTGCTCACTGGACTCAGTAAAGACCTGGACTGGATCTATCACCTGCGCACTGGACTCAGTAAAGACCTGGACTGGATCTATCACCTGTGCACTGGACTCAGTAAAGGCCTGGACTGGATCTATCACCTGCTCACTGGACTCAGTAAAGACCTGGACTGGATCTATCACCTGCTCACTGGACTCAGTAAAGACATGGACTGGATCTATCACCTGCGCACTGGACTCAGAAAAGACCTGGACTGGATCTATCACCTGCTCACTGGACTCAGTAAAGACCTGGACTGGATCTATCACCTGCTCACTGGACTCTGTAGTAATCCAGCACTCGCCACACTGAAGCCTGTCAACCTGCCAAGTACTAGTGTTGCACTGTGACACCGTACTACACAAACCTCAAAATACCAGCATTGCCAGTTTATTATTTTCAAAAGTAATGCAAATCACACTGTATATGTATGCATGTATATACTATAAATATGAATATATATTATGTTAGTTAGTTTTATTCATATATAAACATATTATACATTTTGAAAAATAATTTCTATCTATATATATTCATATTTTAAAATTGTATTAATATGTTTGTATATATACACATATAAATTATAATGTAATGTCTTTGTGTTGATAAACACAGACACATTAAGCATCAACTATACATAATACAATCTAAATTTAAATAAAATACAAAAAAAGCAATAATATCTTAGTGTAAACCGTAAAGAACCACAACAACAAAAATCATAATTAAGATAAAATAACATCAATAAAGCAAAATTTTTGCTTACTAAAGCTTTGTGCAAAAGAACACATCCCGTTTGAATATGAGTTTGCACTTTCTGTGCCACTGCTAATCTGTTTTTTTATAAGCAGAGCCATTGTGCCTCCAGCCCCTCATTAGAGTGCATGACAGACGTCCAGAGACTGAATATGGGCCACTAACTAACATCCAGCCGCTAATCAGAGCGGACAGAACCAGTGGAGCTCTGACCACAACCGAACCAGCTCAAACTCTCCATTTCAGTTCATCAAACTCAATTCTACTCGAAGATTCATGCTCTGCGAAATAATATATACTACAAAAACACAATAGAGTTGCAACGACACGATACACAATACTGATCTCACCATGCAATACTCTCACTTTAAACAAATGCAAAATAAATAAATAATTTCAATTATTACTTCTGAGACGTATGATAAACAGAAAGTACGGTTCATAAAAATACTACAATTAGTATAAATGAACTTGGTCCTGAATGAAAAATGTAAATATTCATGATTCTGCTTAGATAAAATTACAGAATTATGTTAAAACATACTTTCTGTCACTGATTGCATGCATACATTGAAAAGGTTACTTTTACTGTACTTTTTAAAAAGTATTGTCACTTCACTTTAAATATTTTTAAATTGCATGTTTAATGGCAGTGCACAATTATATCATTTTAATTTCATTGAACATCAGACATTTGGCATCACCAGTCCAGGACCAACAAATTGCACTTCCCCTATTGCATTATCATACATTATATTCAGCAATAAGCAAAATGCATGTGCATTTAACACGTGTGTTTATAGTATGAAATACAGAATGTTTGCCAGAAACATCAGAACAAAATTGAACAGTGAGTGTAGAGTTTAAAAGAGTTTAACAGTGAGTATAGTAAAAACATTACCCTACACTGTAAAAAAATATTGTGATTTTAACGGTAAAAGACTGTAAAAATGCTACAGTGAAAAACTGTTAATTGGTTAACAGAAAGTTTCCTTACTATACACTGTAAAAAATGTGGCTGCGATTAGTTAAAATTTGTTGAGATAACTTAAATATCAAACTTAACCAAACTAAACTAAAGTTAACTAAACACATACTTTTTAAAGTTGAAACAATGTTGGATTTTAAGTTGTGCTAAATAATCGCAGCAATTTTTTTTACAGTGTACTGTATATGGTAAATAACTGTGATCGATAATGGTACATTTAATGTAATTTTACTGTAAAATACCATTAAATTTACAGTTTTTGAAAGTGAAAAAGAACAACTCATTGTATAATTTACAGTGAAAAAACGTAAATTGACATTCCCACAATTCCCTGCGTGACACTTCACATTTTTTGTATTTTTGTTGAAATAACTATGTTTCTTCATAGTATTTTTCTAATCAGTTATGTGCATTAGGATTTTATGTTACATTTAATGTTGTTAAATTAATGTTTATTGCATTTTTTAAATTTCATGTGTGTTACCATGATGGTGTTTAATGTTTGTGTGCATGACACTGTGCAGCTTCTGTATACTAGTATTAACTTTCTTGTGGAAGAGCTGCTTGTGATGAGCTTTGATTGACCATGTGATGTGACTCATCGCTGCTGTGATTGGTTGTCAGTGTATGGTACAAAACAGATATTAATACTTCAATAGGTCAGTAATGTAAGCCACGCTATATTGGTCCAATGAGGGTTTCCAATAATACGGGGAAGGTTTCTTGCGTGTTCCGTCGTTTCTCATGACAAAGTATTTTGGGTTAAATAAGACACATTCACATATGCAATTATCTCGTTTTACTCTGACTCCATGAATTAAAAAGGTTCAATGTGAAATAAGGTTATGTTTACACTTAAAATAGTTACAACATGGATGTAATGTAATGATAATTTAAACCATTTGTACCCAGCATAAATGTAAAATGTTACCAGAGAGAGAGAGAGAGAGAGAGAGAGAGAGCGAGAGAGAGAGACTAACCATGTGACTAACACCCAGGTGTGAGATATTCAACTAACCAATCAGACCATCACAATTTCCCCCATTGTCCAAAATCTCTGGTCTACAGGCCTAAATCACTATCAGCACTTGTGTGCTGAAAATGTCTGTTCCTTTGAAATAATCTTGGATTATTTCCAATTCCAACCTTACAGTAAATTACCATTATATCAGATAATGAATTACGGTTTATTTCTGTAACTTTAAAATGAAGTCTGTAAAACTTAAAAAGTTGCTACCGTATTTTATATGGTAAATTACTGGCAACCACAGCTGTCGGTATTTTACTGTAATTTAACAGATTTTTTTTTATACAGTGTAGACAACACACATGACTAACTTGAAGGACCAGGTGATTCTACGGACTTGATTTTGTGGGGAAATGTATGAGCTGAGAGTATGTACTCAAAAATACACGATCATGGGCATTTAAATTCTGCGTGCACTAGTGCTTACTGCACGCACAGAGTCAGTGTGCACACACTAACTGTATATATTCCCCACTGAGCTGTAACAGGGAAACCCATGTAACCGTTTGTAGCATTCGTCACAACATGTGCCTTAAGCATGTGCACACTGACACAGAAATGCCACATATGATCACAATCGTCCCCGATGCGGAGCAGATCTCTAGCACTGGAGCTCCTCCTTCATCCCAGTACTGCCATCGGCTGAAAATATGATGGTATGAGTAACTGTATGTGGTATACAGTACATACTGAACAACATCCATGCAATAAACATATATATAATATCACTTGTGTATGCAGAATTTGAATACCCATATACATATATATAGTGGTGTGTAACTATGCAGCACTACTGAAAACCAAAGTGACATTTCAAAGAAAACCGATTAAAAAAAAAAAGATTAAAATACCCTAACTGCATAAATGTGCACTACCTTTTATAATTGGCTAAGTGGCTGTAATCATCACGCTCATATGAAATAGCACACCTGTCTTCACCTGAAGTGACTCTGGTTTACTATAAATAACTCTCAGCTGTCCTTGTAAGATTTGTCTGATATCATCTTAGATGCATGCAACTACAAGAGCCATGGGCCACAGAGCTTGCGAAGCATCAACGGGATCTCATGTTGAAAGGTATCGCTCAGGTGAGGGCTACAATACTATTACCAAGGGCATATACCAGGAACACATGCAACATGTGAAATGTGAAAGCAACATGCAGCGATTTGCATACTATTGTTTGTTTGACCATCGTACCATCAGGAGCTGGATTAAGGGAAGTGGGTCAGTATATATGCTCGGTTGCACTTTGTTTTACAGTATGTGCACTTACCTAAGAAAGAACTGGGTAATATAAGGTAACTACAGGGGTTAAGGTTAGGTTCAGGGTTAGTAACTGGTTATTACCCAGTTATTGTAATTACTATAATAAGTAAATGGGGAACAGGACTGTAAAATAAAGTGCTACACTGTTGACAGTATCAAGCTGAACAAGTTAAAGTCCCCCTGTGGTGAAAATCCAGCTTTTAATGTTGTTTATATATCTATGTGGTGTTTTTAATATGCTTTAAGGCAAACCGTGTGTAAATTCATAAGTCGACAGCATTGCTGAGTATTTTCTTCTTAAAACTGCAGTGAACCAAAGAGAGTCTCAAAAACACGGTTTGAAATCGCTGGTGTTTCTGACGTCACAAACTACCTTGTAACCAATCAGATCAACGTGTGATCGTCAACCAGTG
Source organism: Phoxinus dragarum (assembly GCA_033366665.1). Lineage (NCBI taxonomy): Eukaryota > Metazoa > Chordata > Actinopteri > Cypriniformes > Leuciscidae > Phoxinus > Phoxinus dragarum. The sequence continues at coordinate 80,539 of JARPMJ010004016.1, forward strand.
GATCTCTGAGCTGAGTGAGTGAGTGGAGGCGGGGCTCATTTGCATATACATAGAACCGCGTATACTAAATTAGGCAAGGGTGTAGAGTTACATTCAAGCTATTTTAAAGCATGAAAACGTTTAAATATGTCATTTTGGTCATTAAAGATGAGTTTTAAGGGATAAAATTATTGATTACAGGGGGACTTTAAACAACTTCACATCACGAACACAAAGAGAAGCCTGTTGAGGTTGAGAAGATGTATTATTGTATTAATTACATTGTTTTTTGTTAGGTTTTAATGTGGGTGCATGTAGGTGGGGGGCTTGAAAAGTGCAGTTTAGTTACTGACTTGTTCACAATCAAAACCAGAATCTTAAAATTCCTTCCAATTCCTATCCTTGACTCAATCACTTCTGCAACTAAACACTCACAAAGACAGAATAATGACGAATCTGCTTTAGACTCGCAGCAGATGCTGAACCTGCAGGAAATAAAGCGTCACTTCTGCACAGAATCACTGCAGGAACTCAAACATTTGGAATGTTCCGAAAAAGAGTCTCTCGCTACAATGTTTCCAGTCACGATTGGCAGAACTTTTGGGAAACAGACCAAAAAAATTATAACTGGTGTAACATCACATTTTATGTTGCTCTCCAGCACTGACTAAGATTTCAGAGATGAATTCCTGGTTGTTTACTGAGAGACTTCATGCAAAACAAGGCAATGCTGGTATGGAAACCATTAGGAAATTGCATGTTTCACACTCCATTTTTAACCATCAGAACATAATAGTGCAAAAAGTCCAGCATGGGGAGGACATGACAAGCCACATCAGGAAGGAAGCAACTTGCCCTTCCCATAGAGCAATCAGTCTCGCAGCTCAAACAAAAGCTGAGCATCCCACCCAACACGTCAAGCTCATGTCTCATGTCTCTGTGTGTGTGTGTGTGTGTGTGTGTGGGGGGGGGGGGGGGGGGAAGAGCTTTAGATGTAGACCAGAGTATGCTTCATTTAGTGAGTTAGAAAGCCGTTTAAACATTTACTGATCGTATTCAAGCTCGTGTTCACCAAATAACGCAGTCCAAGAAGAGACCTGCTGGAGGAATCACAGTCAGGTTCTCCAAACCGTCCTGCTTTAACTGATTTAGAGATAGAGCCAGATGGGACAGTGGAAGAACTGTCGCACCAGATGTTTTAATAACCCCCCCAAAAACATGAAACATAATGAGGGCGTCTCTGGTATTGGAACATCGTCGTTCCAGACCGTTGTTGGTCACTGAGCAACAGATCAACACATCAACATTTAAAAAACGTAAGAATCACTTGCCTAGTGAGTCAAAGTTCCTGATAGATGATTAAGCTCTCACATAAGCAATACTGTGACTGTTACAAAACCTAGAGCTGCTTAGCCTATTTTGAGACAACACACTAACTGAAATGGAATCTTATTGAAACACACACACACACACACACACACACACACACATTTTTATGTTATGACAACTTTTAATGAGACCAAACAAACTACACTGAGTTAGAGGAACTTAATAATTGGTAGCATAAACAAAAAAATAAGTTGTTCTAACTAATGACAAAAAATCTAAATGTCAAACCACATTAAACTCTTACAGGACTTTCCCTTAAAAAACACATAAAATAACACTTAACCAAGGACATTTTATTAAATTACTACAACTTATTAAAAAAAAAAAGGTTTTATTAAAATAATAAATTATAACTTTTGCATTAATTTAAATGGTGGTTACAGATCCTCTGATTTTTTTGAGTGTAAGAGTGTAAATGGGCTCTAATTCTGTGTTATATGAACAGCGCAGGCGAAGTGCATTAAAACTCAAGTCAAATGATTTCAATCGAATTGCTAATTAGCTAAAAGATGGTATTTCTTTAAAATGTTGCATAAAAAGTGAGAATAAACCTCAACCCCAAGATTGAAGGATAACAAACCTCTCTGTAAACTCCTACATGGATAAAAGCAGCAACATCAACACAGCAGCAACTCATCATCGACTTCATAAAGATGTTAAATGTGGTTCAGTTTCCTCCCAAAAGCATTCAACACTGACACATTTACTGCAGTGACCACTCCTTCCTGACCTGTCCTCTCTGGTGGACACCATGAAGACTCAATCTGCTGCTGAATGCACCGGAAGCATTAGAAATGTCTGTCAGCATCAGGCTATAAACATATAAACATGTTTTTGGACTGAAATCGTCATTCTGACCTCGCTCCGTTCAACAATGATCATCAGTCATCTTACAATCGGTGTTAACTTTGAAACTGAAGTTCACCTAGCTATAAGTTATGCTTCAATTTAATGCCAAAAGAAAAAAAAGTATTTCGCTAATACTGTCATATGAAAATTTTGGCAGATACGATAACTCTTTATATTTTAAAGCCAATAACCGATATATTGGCCAATAAATCTAATTCCAATTTTTTAAAATAAATTTTGAGAGCATGATTACAAAATTAAAAGCCATGTCCCAAGAACATAA
>JARPMJ010004017.1:0-83016 GCA_033366665.1 Phoxinus dragarum
GGAATCAGAATATACAGTATATACATATTATATACAATTTATATAAGCTTATATACATTATAATATTATTACAGTCATCACACACACACACACACACACACACACACACACACACACACACACACACACACACACACACACACTATAACTAATGGATTGTTTTAATAAACTATCTAACATCAGTTGAGAAGTTATGTATATTTCATGACAATACTATGTTTTTGTCATGTAATGTGGAAAGAATTATACTGAATCTTTGGGGGGGGGGGGGGGGGGGGGGGGGACCTTGTATAAACATGCTTTGGTAGATATCCATCTTCTTTAATAGAAAGCAGTCTCTATCATTATGTGAAGCTGTTAAGTGCTGTAATAGATGTTACAGGGTGTTTATTTCCATCAGGAGCCTGAACAAAAACAATAGATTCATGGTTTTAGTGTTGCCTGGGGGGGGGGGGAACAATATTTGTCACTCACATGGCTGCTCCTAGTATCATGGTTATGAGAGCCTGCCCACCATCTGCTGCTGCCCAGCTAACAGACTTTTGTTATAAGAACGTTCTCCAAACATTCAGTGTTGGTTCCGGGGAATGTGAAAATGTCCAGTTTTCATGACGTTAGGAGGAACGTGTTTTAAAAGGTACACAGCAAAATCTCCAGTGTTAAATGGACTCTCTGGTAGTTTATTTGGCTTCAGCCTCAAGAGTGTAAAGTGTTAAAATATGAGTGTTAAATGAACACTGAAGAGTGTTAAAGTTAATGAGATAATTAAGTGATTAATTTAGTGATGATTGAGGATTATTGAAGACACCTGATGTTAACAAGCAGAATCACCAAAGGAGAAGAATCCTATTTTGTTAAGTCGCCATTATGGAGATCAGTGTTTGCTTTAAGTTGGGCTCTAGACCTTAAACTATTAACTTTAAATTTTGTTTGGCTGCTGTATGAGTTATGACAGCTAGATAAACAAAGAGATAATGTGATCAGATGATGTTTTGGTTGAAAATAATCATCATTTGACCTGAATCGCTAAACTTATGTTTATGTTGTTGATTACAGCAGCTCTCTGATTCTATACCATAGCGTTTTTCAGCATTTTCTGATTAATTTTTTTTTTTTTAACAAATAGTGGTTCTGTTAAAAAACTTAGAACCTGCTATTATTTAAACACACTTAACATCAACAATCAGCCTGTGAATCTCAACAATGGTGACAACAATAAAGCATGTGCATTCTGGGTTGCACCAATCAAAACTCATCCATGGCTCCCATCATGCATTGCTGTATGAATAAATTATGATCTGAATTTTCTTAGTAATTTCCATTTCCTAATTGAATATTATTTTGTCACCATTGTTGAGATTCATACACAACATTATTGATGTCTGTGCGTGCCTAAAATTTATATATTTTTATTAATTTATCAGAAACCATTTACAAGAAATCCTTTTGATTAATGTATATCGTTACTGGATCTATGATGTAGATTCACTGTGATGCTATAAACAATAATATTAATTTAAATTAAGCTTTAAATAAGTTTGGTGATTCAGGTCAAATAATGATTATGTTAAGACATAACCACCAACACCTGATCACTTTTTCTTTTTGTCCATTTGTCTGTTATAACTTAGTTACAACAGCAAAACAAAATCTAAAGTTAAATATGTAAGGGTCAACTGGCCAACTAAAGCAAAACACTGGTCTCCATAATGGCGACTTAAAATTAGATTTTCTCCTTCAGTGATTCTGCTTGTTTATCATCAGGTGTCTTCAATAATGCTCAATCATCACTCAATTAAATCACATAATTATCTCATTCACTTTTACACTCTTGAGTGTTAATTTAACACTCATATTTAACACTTTACACTCTTGAGGCTGGAGCCAAATAAACTGCCCAGGAGAGTAAATTTAACACTGGAGTTTTTGCTTTGTACCTTTTATAAAACACGTTCCTCTAACGTCATGAAAACCTGGACATTTTCACATTCCCGGAACAACACTGAACGTTTAGAGAACGTTCTTATAACAAAAGTCTGTTAGCTGGGTGTAAACAATGTTTCCTGGCTCTGCCACCCCCCAAACTCTCCTGCTCTCTCACACACACACTGCATGCAGAGAAAGTGTACAAGGTTCAGCATATACAGGCCGCAGGGAACATTTGAACTCTGCTCTCAAAATTCATATCCTAAATATTTGCAGAAACCCATGATTTACATAAGGCAGAAGTTTAAAAATAAGAATGAAAGATAGCAGTGTTCTTTATTGAAATGCACACCACTGTTCAAAAGTTCGATTTTGTAAAAGATTTTAATACTGTTATTTAGCAAGGTTGCATTAAATTGATCAAAAGTGACAGTAAAGACTTTTATAGTGATTCAGAAGATTTCTTTTCCAAATAAATCCCGTTCTTTCGTGCCTTCTGCATAAAACAAAATGTTTTATGGTTTGCACAAAAATATTAAGCAGCGAAATGATAATTATAAAGAAATTAATCCACATACTAGAATGATTTCTGAAGAATCATGTGACAATGAAGACTGGAGAAATATATCCTGAAAATTCAGCTTTGCCATCACAGGAATAAATTACATTTCAAAATGTATTCAAATAGAAAGGTTATTTTAAATTGTAATAATATTTCCCAATACTGTATTTTTGATCAAATAAATGCAGCCTGGGTGAAAATAAGAGACTTCTTCTGAGTGGTAAATGAAACACTCATTAATGAAGACCAATGGCAAAAGGACATTCGTAAAATGAGAGCTTTATTGATATCAGATTAAAATACTGATTCCAAATTTATCTCACATACTTTTCTCCTTGAAAAAAAGAATCTGAAATCATATATATATAAAAAAGTGTGGAATTGGTGGAGCGGTCCCACATAAACGATAAATACACAGATGTAAGATTGAGTGCTAAAACAATACATGATGACCGATCATAAATACACACTCAATAAAATAAGACATTATATGTTAACTTCCACAACACCTAAATCATTGAAAAGCGACTTGTTCTGCACAAGACAATACAACTGAACCAAACGACACGCAACGATGTGACTAAAACAGGAAATCAAACTCGGTTTGGTCAGCGTATAGTTGAATGAAAGAGTCTTTGGTTGCGCCAAGGCTTTTTATTTACGAGCCCCCTGCTGGATTTACCTCGTTCGACGGCCACATTTACAAGCCGTCAAACTCGTTCTTCTGCAAATCACGTGGTGAGAAAGTCTGGTTTACCACATGATTTGTGGTTTTTATGGCGGGAATTAATGAGACCGAATGGGATATCACAGGCTGTAAGAACGCCTCAGTTCCCTTTCAGAGCTGCAGCTGGGGCTAAAGACTTGGCTCTAGCTAATGTACGCGACCTGTGCCCTATAAATGGCATACGAATGCCTCATTTACTCCATAATCACATTCAAAAGGAGACAGATCACAATCTGGAGAGGAAGTGTACGTTCAAACCTCTATCAAACTTTGCTACTTCCGCTATACGAAGTCAAAGACCACTGTGGTTGCTACGGTTTACCATACGCGTAACGTCCCTAAAACCACGTCAAAAATCAATAAATATACGTATAAATAAACAACATGGAAATGATAAAGACAAAACTGGAAGAATTAAAGACACGTAAGACGTGAGGGAAACAAATGGATGTCGCTTCCGTTTTAGTGTGTTTTTGCCTCGTTTAAAACACGAATGAGTTAAAAGGTGCCGTGCTAAATGGGTTCGTCTTTAACCCTTCTTTTACCATGGATCCAGCCATTAGTTAAACCTGAGCGTGGGGAAAAAACTGTGACCGTGGCCACCCCAGAGGAAAGCAAATGTCGATTTGTGCCTCAATTTGCACTCCCTTGAATAGAATAGGAAAATACTCACATAATATAAACACTTGGTGTCTAGCTGGCACACATTCGTCCAGTCAAACGCGTATATATACACACACGGGATGGGGGGTAGCGCTGCTGCTGCTATGAACCTCGCACCCTCAAGGTTTAGAGGTGTGTGTCAGGTAGATAGATTTCCAGGAAGGAAGTAACAGCCAGATAATGAAGCTAATTATTCATATGCTGCATGTCTCTTTCCAGCGTTTATGAGCCGTGAGGAGGGGGGGCTCAGGGTCTTCAGTCCCACCCGTTGTCCTTGATCATGTGGGCCAGCTCGATGATGAATTTGCCCTCCTTGTACTTCTGACTGCTTTCGAAGGCATGCTCCTAATGGAAAGAAGAAGAGGGAGGGAGAGAGAAAAACAGAAACGGTCAAGAGAACAAGCGTGTGGTCACCTCAAAGTCAAGATCTGTGGAGCCAAAAATAATGGACAGCTGCTGGGGAGCTTTTCTGGATATGTCTATCAAATATAACACCTTTAAATAGCAGTATTAGAAGAGATATATGTGCTGTAAAACAAGTGCCAACTTCTAAATCTATTCCGATATGATTATTCTTTAAATTGAATGTTAATTAATTCATTTGAAAATAGCAATGTCTTGAACACCTCTTTTATATTGAATTAATAATAATATTAATATACGTGGTCAAATACTTCTTTTTTTTTTTTTAAGACAAAAAGTGTTTTTCACTGCTTAGCCATCTACTAGGGCTGACAAGATGAGAAAAATTCAAAGCCAATATATTTCAATAATACTGTTTTGTCTCGGAAAGCACAACGTACTCAAAGGTTTTCAGGAGTAGATTAGTGACGTGGGAAGCAGGCCATGAGGTTGTGGAAAAGCCACTTAAAGTATCTCTCTCTCGATGAGTTGTATCCGAGCCTCTAGCTTAAGTTCAAACGTGACACAAGATGAGATATCTCAACTTGTAAGAGTGCATGTCCGGTGTTGAACGATCATGAGTGTTTGTGTGAGGTGTGATCCAGAACTCACGTATTTCCAACCCAGAGTGGTTTTACAGTTCTCACAGTAGATGTCGGCCACCGCATGGAGACCGGTCAGCAGTACCCTCTCCTCCGCTGGGCCACAGCCCACATTCACCCTGATCCATGAAAAAGAGGATGTTCAACATTACATAAAAAATCATGAACATTCTGAAATTATATTTTCCTTGATGCTTTACCACTTTGTATTGCATGGTTAGGACAAACTATAAGACTTACACTGAGTTGAAGAGGTAGGCCCTGCCTTGACTCCCTTGAAAAGACTGCAAAGGAAATAAAACAGACACAAAGATTACTGAATTGGCTGGCATATGTCTTACAAAATGACATCCGAGTAATTGCTGCTCCATTCATGAGGATGGGATTTCCCAGGCCTGATGTAAAGCAGGGCCAGGGTCATATGATGGTGTTGGGAAGCGGTTTGGCCATATGGGCATGGATCAAAAGATCATTAGGGCGGTTTCATTTTGGCTGTGCTATACTGAACAGAATAGCAATGAAGGCTTTCTTTATCTATCTTAAGCTTAAATAACCTACCTGATTGAAACCATGGCAACAATAGGTAAACACTTAAAACATAATACATTAAATGCATGAACATAATCATAAACTCTTTTAGAGTATGTTGGACTCATTTTCTATGAATCAGTTTAAACTGGCTGATCCAATACATCAAAATGAATTAAATTATTAATTCAGATTCAATGATTCAACAGATTTACATGTTAAAAAACATTTTCAGTGTTTTCGAGTAAATTATTTAAAAATATTTAAATCGTTTTTAACCTCAAATATGCTTCAAAACATTTTTAATTAGATGTATACATGAAAACACAAGTGTATATTTAAAGTGTAAGGAAAATATTACATTATATAATGAAAACTAACATTCAAAGGTTTGGAGTCTGTAAGTCTCTTATGCTTACCAATGCTGCATTTATTTTTATTTATATAGTAAAATGTTAAAATATTATTACAATCTAAAATTGTATATAATTTTCAGCATCATTACTCCAGTCTTCAGTGTCCCATGATCCTTCAAAAATCATTCTAATATGATGATTTAGTGCTCAAGAAGCATTTCTTATTATTATCAATGGTGAAAACAGTTGCACTGCTTAATTTTTTGTGTGGAAACCGCCTGTTTTTTAATGAATTGATTCAAAATTATGCATTGTTATTCTGCTATGACTTCTTGCATGAAACATTGAATCTATTTGGCTATGACTGTTGGATTGAAACGGTATTTTCAGTGTTAGTTGAGTAAATTACCTTATTTTTGTATTTAAGAGCTGTCAAAGTAACATTAATTAATAACATTTAAATATGTATTCAGATATATTGATTACATGGCATTTTCAATTGTATATTTGATCAATTGTGTATTCAAAATGACAGCTATCCAAATGCTGTATTACGTTTTCTGTAACACTACCTTATGGTTAAAGTAAACCATTAGCCTCCTAATGTACAAAACTTTATTAACCTACTTTAAGCTACTACATGTATCATGTCGTTCCATTCTGACCTGTATTTAGTATAGAGGGATTCGAACTAATTGAAATCTAATTATCATTTCACCCTCAACTCTTATACGTTCACCCTCATCTTCCCTTGAAACACAAGAAAGCCTTGTCAGACCGGATACCACTGGGTTTATTTAGCAAACACAGTATGTGAACAACTAATGAATGCAGCAAAAACAATATTATCTAATCTGTACAACCTGTAAACACACACACACACGGTCTATCAGACAGCCAAAACGCTGGGCACAGAATAGTGCTGCATTATGGGTATATGTTGGTGTTCATCTGCGTATACTACAGAGACATGATTCCTCTTATTCTTGTGGCACACAAAAGCTGAAACGATGACCTGCTTCCCTTTATCCTTGATTGTGTGTCATGTACGTCAGGCAGCCGAGTGCCTTATCGACCCACATTCTGCCTGCACACACACTCCATGCGCAGACAAAAGGCAAACTGGCACGCACAATGTTGTTCACATTATGAATTACAGGTGCTATTAATAATCCTTGACACATATTTCTCCACCCACATACATAATGACACACACCTCACAAACAGGCCCCATATGGTGTTTTAAAAGTGTGCCAGTCTGTGCACATGTGGTACAATGAATTTGTAACTATGTAGCTTACTAATGTTAACAAATAAAACCTGATTGTAAAGTGTTACCAAAAATATTTACACTACCGCTAAAAAGTTTGTGGTTAATAATATTTTTGAAAAAATGGTTTTGAAATAACAAAATGCTCACCAAGGCTACATTTATTTGATCAAAAATACAATAAAAATAGTAATATTGTGAAATATTATTACAATTGAAAATCAATTTTCTACTTTAATATATTTTAAAATGTAATTTATTTCTGGGATGGAAAGTTTAATTTTCTCGTCTCGTCTCCTTACTCACGTCTTCAGTGTCACATGATCCTTCAGAAATCATTCTATTATGGAGACTTGGTACTCAAAAAACATTTCTTATAATTACCGATGTTAAAAACAGTAGTGCTGCTGAATATTTTTGTGAAAACTGTGATCATTTTTCTCAGGTTTCTTTGATTAATAGAAAATTCAAAAGAAAATAATTTATTTGAGATGAAATATTTTGAAACAATGTCTTCACCATTACTTTTTCATCAATTTAATGCATCCTTGCTGAATAAAATCATTAATTTCTTTAAGAAAAACATCTTACTGACCCCAAACTTTGATGCATACAAATATATAAAGATTATTATAAACTGTTTTTAAGCTCACATTACACAAATACATACAGATAAATAGATATCTGTATTTTAGGTCAGGCATTAGTACAAAGCATTGAAAATATACAAATGAGCTTTTGCATTTTTAATGACTTTTGTTATTCCATGATATATGTTATTGTCTTCGATCATGTGCAACTAATTTAAACATCCCAAAAACATGTTGTAGTGTTTCACGACCCTTTAACAGGAAGTCAAGCAGGATGTCTAAAACTGAAGCACTGAATTAATTGTAAGTAACTGTCGTGGTCTGAGGTTACGTACAGGTTTTGCTAAAAGAGACAGACTACCTTTGAGATGAGCTCATCGTGATTGGCCAGGTGTGCTCGGCAGTGAATGCAGCTGTAGGTGCGATGGCAGTTGGGCAGGTAGGCCTGAAAGGTTTTGGAGCGTGTCATGGTGACCGTGGCGGGGGAGACGGCACGGGGGCGGAGCAGGAAGGGCCGGGCAGTCCAGGACGACTCACTGGAGAAACAGTGGAGCACACAGGTGAGGGCCGTGGTGAAGCTTCAGGAGAGAGGAGAGCACACCTGTGAGGAACACACACACACTTGTGAATATTATTACAATCTAAAATGTTATATATTTTTAAATGTAATTTATTCTTGTGATGGCAAAGCTGAATTTTCAGCAGCCGCTACTCGAGTCTTCAGTGTCACATGATCATTCAGAAATCATTTTGACATGCTGATTCGCTGCTCAAGAATATATATATTTTTCAATGTTGAAAACAGTTGTGCTGCTTAATATTTTTGTGGAAAATTCTAAAGTTTGGGGTAAGAAAGATGAAAAAAAAAATGCTATTTCATTCAGCAAAGATGCATGATAAAAATGACACTAGAGAAATTCATAGCCTTGGTGAGCAGAGACTTCTTTCAAAAACATCAACAAATCTTCCAAATTTGAAAAACAAAAAACATTCCAAATTTTTGACCAGTAGTGAAGGCATTCAGAAATCATCATATTTATGACATCACTACCATAAGCATATTAACATGAGCATGCACATTTACATCTAATTTACATAACATCTCATTTACATATGAACCTATTTAAGATGCAATCACAAAAACATCTATTTGTATCAAAAAGAGCAAGGAAAAATAATTATGAAAAAAACAACAACAACATTAGGACTGGCTTTGTGCAAGAAACCTGACTTAGTTTATGTCACAAAAGCATAGTGGCCCGTTAAAGACAATGCTGTAAATAAATAATGAATAAATGTTAAATAACATTCTACGGTGTATTCACACATTTTAGGCGTCATAAATGATGCAGATTGATGTCCAAAACTGAGTGTACGTCAGCAAGAAACACAGACAGTGAATGCAGCAGACGTCATTCACAGGAAAGCAGTGCAAATACGCATGAATCAGAGTATCTGTGAGCTGTTGTCTGACAGCTAACTGTGATTGTGTGGTCGCGCGTTCATCCTGCCCTTGGGTTAGAAGGGGTCAGAGCTGTATCAGAGGCGGCTTTTAATGCAGAGGGCTGGAGACCTGCCAATGACGTGGACTCAAACACACAGAGATAGCCAGAAACACCCCAACGCGTATGATTTCAATGCTCATTTCTGTTCAACCGATTCATCCCTAAAAAAACGTTTTTCTGTAGCTAGCGGTTTTCCAAAGTTACTAGCCACTCAGCATTTTCACTGGCCACAATTATGACATCGATACCATGGGGATAAACTGCCAAAAACTGTCGATATTTTTAATATCTCATAATTTGGCAGCAAGCTGTTGTCACTTTAAAACCTGATGCACGGATCCATTTTACAACACGCGTTTTCTTTCTCAACTGCTTACGTTCACTTAAAACATAATTGACTGTGTTTACGAGAATACTCGCCAAGGCTGGGATTTTGACATTATTGTGTGTGTATTTGACGGTTTAAGTGCAATAAACAGTGAAAAAGAACTCAATTTAGTACAGAGAGGCGGCTTTATTTGCGCGCACTTTGGGTGTGAGCACAAAATCTTTGTGAATAAGTAAAATTATGCAAATTATCACGCTGAAATTCAAGCCCAGTAACACCAACAATATTCATCAAATGAAATGAGTGAGGGGAGGCAGATATGTGTGTCAACTCACTGTGGAGAGAGAGAGAGAGAGAGAGAGAGAGAGAGAGAGAGAGGGTGTAACTATCCTGCGGAAAATTAGTATTGGAAGCGTTTCCGATATTTCAGTATTGATATGTATCGAAAAATTGACCATTACATTGCACTTTTTTAAAAGACTACAATTTATTTATTTTTAAATTATATACAATTCAAAAGGTGTTATTGTCAAGCTCTGGTTAAGACGAAATGTTGTTTAAGGAGTAGTTGATGTACTATGCAAAATTGAACTTTTATTCAGATTATCAGATTATCAGTGGCTCTCAAATCTTAAAGTTGATAAATGATAGGCTTTTAACTACTTTTATGGTGCTTTGTTGTCCCTTTTGGAGCTTGACATCCTCTGGTCACTATTTCCTTTAAGTGTGTGGAAAAGAGCAGCATGAACATCATTCTAAACATCTCCTTTTCAGTCATACAGGTTTAGAATGACATGAGGGTGAGTTAATGATGACAAAATTGTCATTTTTGGTTTAAATAATAACCCTTCAGGGTACACAAATGTGATGTGATTTCCTGAATCCAATTAATAAGTTTGAAATCTTGACTCGTTTTGTGCCCTCCTTTACTTCATTGTGGCACGTTGGCAGCTTTTCTCCTGTTGAGGCAGCAGCTTTGGACGAGATTTAAGGCAGAACTAATTACCAAAAGAATCCGCAGACATCTCATTTAATTACCCAGAAGCGCGGACAGCTATTCGCGAGATCGAAAAAGGGCCTTATGAGTGACATCATCAGATATTCGAATTCCAACCACATCTCAGCAAACCGACGTAATTATCACATAAACAAAAGCATTTGTTGGCTGTTGTGACTCAGCAAAGTCAGCAAAAACCCTGCTGAGGTCATCAAGCTTATATTTAGAAGAGGACAAATGTTTAAATGTCTATTACAATGCCAATACTAATGAAAACACTGAACAATAAGGTTTCACTTGTTAACATTGACTACATAGTTAACGTGAACTAATGACAAACTACTTCTGCAACATTTATTAATATTAGCTGATGTTAACTAACGCATTAACTAAAGTTAACAAATGAGACCTTATTGTAAAGTGTTACTATTCAAACAAAGCCAAGTGGCTAAGCTGAATAAATTCTTTTTTTAGACACCACATGAACTCAATGACTCTGTTGCAAATTAAATTAGACAACTCAACAACAAAAAAAGGCCTGCAAATAAGGTTTCCTGGGAAGCTATTTGTAATTCTGTGATTATATTTGCTTTGGCACAGATGCGATCAAACAGGCCTTATAAAAGTACAGCCAGAGAGCGTATTCTAGACAGCAGCATGAGACTTGAAATCTGACTCTCCTTAGCATAACTAAGCACCATTGTGTTTGCTCTGCCATTAGGAACTCTGTATAATTTGACCAAATGATACAGCAGCATCACTTTCGACATCATTTCCTCATGCGACTTCGAACACGATTACACAGGATCCACAAAGGATGGATGCGGTGCGGGTATATAGCTAATTGGAAGTAAAACGATTAAGAGGTACATTTATGGGAGATGCAGGGGCTGGAATTCATTCGGATCTCGACAGATGAGATGAAGATAAACGCCTGTCGCCGATATAATTACTGAGGTCATAATCACAGAAATGGTGGCCACTCTGTCTCTGTCTACTTTGTCTGTTTACCATTCCAAATTAGTCTGGAGCAGACCAACCAAACACATTTATAATGAACAGATCTCATTCATCAAGTGTCCAAACATGGCATATCTTTCTTCTTCTTCTGACTACACACTCAACAAACAAATCTAATATACGGTAGACTGCGGTTACAAATCCAAGACTGCAGTTATTGCTTGAATATGAGGGGAAATGCATATGCCAGTGATACACTTTTAAAAATCAAGGTTCCAATAGGGGGGTTTTGTATAGCGATGCAATAAAAGAACCATTTTGGTTTTCCCATTAACTGTTTCAGTGAACAGTTCTTAAAAGAAAATTTTTTTCTTAATGTGAAGAACATTTTAATAATCTAAAGAAACTTTTCATGCTATAAAGAACCTTTTGTGCAATGGAAAGGCTTCGTGGATGTTAAATGTTCTTCATGGAACCATCAATGCCAATAAAGAACCTTTTATTTTTACGAGTGTATGGTGGTTAGACCCCAAACAAACTATATACATATACATATAAAGATAATCTTTGAGAGATAATGTTTTTTTTGTTTAGTTTTTTCTTTCTTGTTTTGGAATTCATGATTTCCCCCCAATAACTTGGTCTGTTTTCAATTGTATAATATTATTAAATCAATATAATCTCCATCCCAAAGTATTACACTAACACAAATCAGACAAATACCTGTTTTTAATAAAAATGTCTGTTATGTAACAATAACACATGGTGCAGCAGGTACATCAGCACAAAAATCTTCTGTTAATAAATGGCTTTGTTTGTTTCCTTGTTTAACTTAGAACATCATAAAAAGTCCTGTGCATTTCAGGCAGTAAGAGGACATCTAAACAGACAACAAGGACCCCCGGACAGGTGGCGAATCCCCCCCTCTCTCCCCCCAATCTTTCACATAATACACAGCAGGCTGCTCCCATAATAGCACCTTTTTTTGCTGTCCTTTGAAATCTGTCAGCACAAATAAAAGCCCCTGCTGCGTACACACATATGCTGTGATATTTAGCTCTAACTAAATTGTCGTTTATACATCTGATGGATTAACACTTTATTTTACAGTTTCCCTGTTAAAGTAATTACAATAGTACACAAATACAAGCGTCTCTTGAAAATGATTTAATCCGTACTGCTTAGTAAACGCACACTCAATTATGCAAACACAAATAAAGAGAGACCTAACGTTAAAATAAATGTTTCAAATGGTACATTTTTAATATGCAAGCTGCATTTGAGAGCCAAATACAGAGAAAATACAAATGCCCTCTAAATTAATACATTTTATATTTAATCACATACCGGCTTTCTAAAGGCCGGTAATGCAAATTCATCCCCAAGTATAACAGCACCTATGCAAACCTCTCAAGCTCATGATCATACGCTAACAGCACGAACCTACAGGAATACCCAATGTGCAATGCAAGCATCAACACTGAAAGGAACAGTGTTGTAAACAGAGAGGGTCAGATGGAGAGACGGAGGGATGGATCCAGGTCAGACGAGTGTGTGTGTGGGTGTCAGTGAGCCAGCTTCTATGTAGGCCATAGTAGATGCCACCAGTCTGACGGTGCAGATGGCAGCACCAGCTCAGCACCTCTGGCAATCACTTCCTTGAAAACACCCAAAGCTAAACCAATTCAGAAAAGCCAGCTTTAAAATGACAACAAGCCTGAGTGTCAATTACTTATGTTGTGGTAACAAAACAGTACAATATCAGTATGCAAAATATTAAAAAGCCACAATTTAATTTAAGTGATCTAGCCATCTAAGAACAAGTGTATATGTATAAAAAATGGTAGGTAAGATCATGAGTGTATTTAAGTACACAATACATTGATAAACATGATCAATGATCTTGTGTGCAGTGATCTTAATATGCAATATGTAGCATGAACACTTACTATTTTATAAGACCATTTTCATGCTTTTTTATATAACCGCATATATTGCAAAATTAAAATTAAGTGAAACATAAATGTACTTATTTTAAATAAGCATTGTTAAATTCATAAAAGCCGTGTTGATGGTGGATGACACATGCATAAACAGATATTTTTCCTGATACTTTTGTTGGTAGTCTGGCATTAGTGCCATACTAATTATGTAATAGTCTAGATACAATGCACACTTTTGGAACACAGATGTTAGCTATAATTATTGACATTTTAACTATGCAATGATGCATTGATGTACTGTATATAACAGTTATATATATTATGTCTTAAATCCAGAAGTTATTATTGTCACTACAAGTTTTACTCCAAACCGAATCAATAAGTTCACAGAATTGAAAAGGTTAAATTGTAGTGAGCTGTCATACTGCACGATAACAAATAACGCACATTCCATTTTTAAAAGTCTAACTTCATATAAAGGAGCCACTAAAAGCATTATGATTGTACAGATATTACCTTTGAATGGAAAAGACGCGCAGGTCGAACTCTCTCCCTCTTTAAAACGGCACCTTCATGCAAAACAGGCGATCATTCTTCATAACACAAAGTTTGCAGGTATCTTCATCAGCCACGCACCTCGGTAGCAGCAGCACTCTGTAAATACAGCACCGTTGCTCATCGGGCCTCGCATTACAAGCTCCTAGTTTGATTGACAGCCAGGCCAGCCAATAAATTACACAAAGCGGCCTAGCAACAATACTCTGATTGGCCAACCTAAAAAGTGGACGGACCAATGAACGAGCGCAGAGGATATACGGGCGAAAAACCAAAACATTCCTTATCTTTGTGATGTGTCAGTGACAAACATGATAAATAATAAAAAACTAAAAGCGAAAGTAAGTCTTGACAAACTTTAAACTCAGAATATAAAGTATTTTTTAAGATATTCCAATTGTCAGTCTGTATATTACTCTCACGTGAGAATGTCAAAGATGTACCAAGTCAGTTGGCAGATCATAACTAAATAGCGCCTCTCTGTGTCGTGTTTTCACGCTCTAATTTATTAAAAATTGACGCTTTTGCAACAAAATAGATTCATATTGCAATATCCTTACTTAGGAACAAGTGTTTAAGCTTTTTTTGAAATCTTATTTTACTCAGGTAAAGAATTATTTATAGCATAAACCTCAAAAAGTTGCAGAAAAAGCAATAGTTGCAGAAAATCTAGTGGACACTTTTTTAAAATACACATTTAAAACTTTAGTAATTTCAGTTAAAAAAAATCACATTGTAGTTTTGTAATGACATTGTTCACCTTCTGTTTTTTTTCTCACTGCATTTTTTTATTTACTGTAAACAACATTCCTTAATTTGTTTGCTTGTATTTACAGCCACAATTGTTTGTACAATTGTGTTAAAAAAGAAAGAAAGAACTGCCACAAGAAAAAGCAAAGAAGCATGGTGAAAACAAAATGCGTAATATCAAGAGAAAATCTTCGGTGTCCTCGTCCTATGGATGTCTCAATGGTGCGTTTAAGTGCAGAATCTGTGTTTTTTTGTTACTGTGGAGTTGAACTAGTAGTGTTGGCACGCAGAACACCTCTCAGCACCCTGAAGTTTGCCAGCGGCTGGTTCTCCTTCGGAGGGTAGCATGGTCCACGATCTGTCACGTAGGCATAAGGGAAGCGTAGCACCCAGAGTCCATCAGGTGGCAGCACCACCTCAGGTTGCTCCGGATGGAAGATAGGACAGGGAGGAGGACCTGGCTGGACCTAGGAGAGAAGAGAAGTACAGAATAATATACTTTAATGGAGAAAATGTGGATAATACGGGTGGTATTCTTCATTAATAATTTGAGATTTAATTCATTGGCTTATTAACATATTGTACCTGTGGGTTTAGGACAATCTCAAGAGGAGCATCAGGAATGACGACAAAAAGACGAGCCAGCTGAGCGTAGTGTGGCTTGATCCCTCGTCCTTGAGCTGGAGAAGGAATGTATAAAGGCATGTCAGAATTTAAGCATCTGGTTGCAGGTTCCTTTGGTCCACCTTGCCCAAGCACTTTGACAACTTTATCAGGGCCAGAACTAAGGAAGCGGCGCCCTCTGCTGTCCTCGTACTCGAAACCAACAAAAGCACGAGCTACATCATCCCGTCTGCGCCCTCGTCCAATTCCTCCGGCGCTGCCTCGCTTTCCAGCGGATGCTTTATTTGGTGCTGGCCAGGAGGCTGGGCCTCCATCTAGAGGCTCAAGGGATCCCACATCTTCCTCTGATCGGCTTCGAATGACAACATCCCAGGGCAAGAGGAAAGCGGAGCCTGGGAGGAATCCAGGTTGCTCTAAACCAGTGAGACTGTTGTAGGCCTTAGCTGGACCGATTTTAACAAGAGACCAACTCGAGAACTTGGGCAACAGTCCTTTTGGGCATCCAGAATGAAGCATGCCAGGAAGATACTCCACAGTTGAGGGCTGTCTGTCCACCAAGCTTGGCCTCTTCTCTTGTCCTTCTGCTCCATCACCATATGTTCCAAGGCTGTCCATTGACTGGCCCAAGCTAAGAGCGAGACTTAGACCTGTGCTATCACCAGGTGTGTGAGTGCTAGTCTCTTTCTCCTTTAGACGATCAGCTTCAGCCACTGGAGGTACTTCTACAGGTCTGGGCACCTCTTCACTGACAGGAGCAGGGTCGGGTGTGCTGGCTTGGAACACAGGGAAATTTATCCTCTCCAACTTTCCACAACATTTCTCCTCAAGTATCTGAAAACGAATGACAGAGAGACGAAGAACAGATTTAAAGCATATGTAATGAATATTTATGTTAGAAAAAATTTGTAGTTACTGACTTGATAGAAGTCATAGTTGGCAGCCTGGATGTCAAATGGATCTTCTCTAGGAGACTGCTTCTTCCCACAGTTACAGGAACTTGTAGATCGACCCCTACTATTGTGGTATAGAATAGGTGGGTTGTGGTCCATTTCTGGCTTCTCACCTGCAATATGAACAAAATAGAGGTTTAGAGATGTATATTCCATGATATGCTGTTGATTAACACAGAAAACAGTTTAGTAACCCGAACCTCACACAGTTAAATAACAACATATTGACAGTTATGCACTTGTCACATCCCATATTGCTCTAACGACTTAAACTAGAAATTGGATTTCTGTCTGTCAAAGCATTTTCTGTTAGTTTTACAAACTGTGCTAAGAGTCGAAATTATTTTCTGTGGTAACTGACAGCATTCCTCAGATAACTTAGGCGTTTAGCAAACGCTTTTATCCAAAGCAAATTATATTGCATTGAAGATATTATACATCGGTTCTTGCATTCTTTAGGAATCAAACCCACAACCTTGGCATGCCCTAGCCACAGAAACAATGTTTAATTGAGAACTCTTTTAATACAAATGTAATATCAATAATGTCAAACTAACAGTATGAAATGAGCATCAGCATGTGTTGGGAATCAAGTTGTCAACATTTGTTTCAAGTTTATTTATTTATTTTTAACCAAGGTAAATATAATGCAGATTTGTGAAGTAAAGTAAGAATAATCTAAACCAGAAAGAGCATGGTGCAAGCAGCAACAGCAAGGTAATGGATTTGATTCCCATGGAACACATCAACAAAAACATATAGCTTGAATGTAATTTAAGCCAATTTGGATAAGTTGCATCATGTACCAAATGCACACACAGGTGCAACTAATCTATTATATGTGCATCTTCACCTGGCTTTGGCAGGAGATGAAACTTGTGTACACAGTGCTGATCCGTAAGGCTGCGCTCCTCACAGAGCTGATGCCCGTTACTCCAGAACTTGTAGCAATCCTCATGGAGCTGTAAGGCGTATCTTTGAAAGGCGACTCCCCTTGCATGCTGGCTGTACACTCGCAGTGCATGTGCCAGTTGATTCTTGTGCACTGTGGTGGTGTAATTATGAGGAAGGTTTGACTGGTACGCACTGTGAGCCAGGGGCAATGCTTTCTGACACCTGTTTTCCGAAAACTTCGCATCTGCGTCAAGGAACCCCTCCAGCACTTTCAGCTGACCCTGCACCTTGAGGGAGATCTCGGCTGCGTCATCCTCACTGCTCTCTATCATGACCTGATAAAGTCTGTTCGCAACATGCACCCATTTGGAATAAGTGGGCAGCTCAAAGTGTGATGGCTGCGGATTGCGACCTACACTGTCATCGAAACCTTTCTTGGTCAATACGAGTTCAACATGCTGAAACAAGAACTCTTTTAAAGTGCAGTCCACTAACTGCCCTCCTGAGGAAAGACTGCTTTCCACATTGAAAGAGGGCTGTCTGTTAGAGTGTCTCATCTGTTGGTATCGCCTTTGCCCGGGCACAGGCGGACCACCTTCGTTCTCTCGCAGGACACAGTTGGACCGCAGGTGCCCCAGGAGAGAGCTGATAGGGTCCTCGTCTGGTCCTGGCACTACATACACAAAAGCCTGGTTGGCAGGAACTGTAAAAAGACAATTACTACTCTGGTTGGTCAGTACACGACTTTTCCTGAATATCCTGTATATCTGATCTTCAAGAGCATGCTGTAGCCGCCTTCTAGGGGAGTGTTTTTTGGGTTTATCTCCTCCAGAGCCATCAGTCCCATTCCCACCCATGCCAGAAGAGCTCACTCTGAGAGCTCCGTTCATTTGGAACACGAATAGCAGACGTGGAGGGCACGGCCGGCAGTTTAACTTCCATTCCTTTGATATGGGCGAATCTTTAATCGCAGCACGCAGCAGGGGAAGTGCTTTCTGACGCAGCGCGTCCAAAGCGCGAAACATCTTATCGTAAGTGACGTCGAACGAACTTGTGGGATGAACCAGCAGAAGAACATGGCATAGCGAGAAGAGATACAGAAGCTGCAAACAGTGATCCTTCTCTGCCGTTTTCCAAAACTCATGCGCTTCTGCATGACCCAAACCCGCCGTCAGCGACTCGCACGCGCGAATAAGCTGGCGGTTGTCTAAAACAGATGTTAATACGAGATATAGCACGCGGTTCTCCTGATTATAATACGCCTGCATCGATGTTCCTCCGCCCGGACTGTCAGTGTCGTCGCTCCCAAAGAGAGAGAAGATGTGTTTATCTGCTAAAGTGTTTATGAGAGAATCTTTGACTGACCCGGGTTGCATTGCGCTTTTCCCAAATATGCCCAATACGCAAACGCCCTCATCTTTGTCGCTGGCGTCTTCTATTATTTCTGACTGTAGTAACGCTCCAATATTCATGGGCATCGCCATTTTCTTCGGACAGAAACAAGTGGGCGGGACTTATGTTGAACTGAGCGCAAAATAGAATCCGGGTGGATACATGAACCAGCACGTTAATAGAGCATCACAGTCCCGCCCACAGCCCGAGAGAGCTCTGGTGCCGGAAGTAAATTTCCCATTCATTTCTCCCATTGACTTTTGGAAAAATCCGTATCTAAAGAGTTTTAGAGCATGTCTGAGGATAACCAGCAATGGCTGAACTCATAAGCATACAACATATCATTTCGAGTAAAAAAACGAAGAGAAAATCCAAAAAAAGGCAAAGGTACAAGACTGTGTACATATTTTCATTTCCGAGCGAAGGAACTACTCATCCCATAACCCACCGCGCCTCACTGAAGTCGACTGAAGCCACAGCCGCAAAAGAGCCTTTTGAGTGAATTTTATATAGTAAATGTGTAGTTAATAGCAGTTATTTCAGTAATAATCGTGTAAATAAAAATAATAATATATTGTGTGCGTGTGTGAAAGCGGTTAACGATAGCGTTAGCAACATGGTGCAGCTCAGTCATCAACACACGTGTGTTCAGTCAGTGTGTAACGTTAGTTTGTGTGTTTATTTCAAAGCCCTTTATGACACAGGACACTCTGCTGACAGGACAGGTTGAGGTCCACGCTCATTTTCATGATGTTATAGTTCATCCTTAATTGTAATAACATTTAATGTATTTTCTTAATATCCACAACAAG
This sequence comes from Phoxinus dragarum, assembly GCA_033366665.1. NCBI lineage: Eukaryota > Metazoa > Chordata > Actinopteri > Cypriniformes > Leuciscidae > Phoxinus > Phoxinus dragarum. The sequence goes on from JARPMJ010004017.1 coordinate 19,337, forward strand.
TGAAAATTAAAAAGTGATGGTCAGCAAACCAGAAAGTGCACAGCGCCACCGGTCTGATGCATGGTCTGCTCTTGGACCGTCATATTCAGTTTATTAACTTGCCATGAATTATTACACAAATGTTCAGTAAATGCATGAAGAGGTATGCCTAGGCTTAATATTGTTTTGACAGTGGCATCATAAAATGCTTGATATGACTCATACCATATGAAGGCTACAGTAGCCTATCTAAAGTGAACGATAAGTAAGGGATCATGTAAAGGTTGTTATAGCGAAAGCTGATTATGAGCCCGAAGCGAAGCCTGAAGGGAGTTGTATTCGCTATAACAACCAACTCGCTATACATTATCCCGCTTATAACATGGCTACCTACCAAATAAATAAATAATTTGACACAAAATATTAATTTAAAAAGGAATGTATTGATTTAAAAACTATTTATATGGCTTCCGCTAAAGAAAACAGTCCGTTCAAGTCTCTACCAGAGAATGTAGACGGGCTCTGCTGGTCTCTACTGTTAGAATCCTGCTTCCATGGCAACGCTCTGACCTTCGCGGGGTTTACGCGACATCCACCAATCAGATGCATCACTGTGGGATTGTGGGATTGTTTAGGATTGTGGGTAATGAAGTACTTATCCAAGACATCGCGAATAAAAGGCATTTATCTCAAATCAAGGTTAGTGCCCCATGAACTTTTGGCATTTATATGAGCATATACAATCGCTTAGTACAGCCGTTGCTGGTTTTAAGTCTACCATGTATGGTTACGTTTTTATGGCTTATACCCCAAATGTCTATGGAGAAATTGTATTGAATTTTTACTTCCGGCACCGGCTGTGGGCGGGACTGTGATGCTCTATGTCCGTACAAAAAAGAAAAAAAAAAGCAGAGCGTAAATAGTGGTTTATGTCTTATAATTTTACAAATAGTGTTAATGTTAGCTAAACCTAAAAATATTCATTCATTTTCGGTAATGAAATAAAACTTACTACCTGACATAACTTTAATACTAGGATGACAAACTGAAATGTAATCAAACTAAATGCTGAATAGAAATATAAAAAACACACACACACACACATATATATATGAAAAATATAAAAAAAAACGACAAGCACATAACAAAATGACTAAAACCTAAACTAAAATGAAAAATGCTTTATAAAATATAAAAGTAAATTCAGCATTAGCAAATGATGTAATAGTATAAAAATGATACTAAAAAACTATATTTCATAACCCTTTATCTAAATGCACTTGCTTTGCTTGTTAATCAAAAACATACAAAATGTGTGTAGGTCCAGTATTTATTAAACGTTTTGTATTCATTGCAATATTTTTTTACATACAAAAAGTGGCTTGAGAAAAATATTGCAAAAGACCCTTAAAATATAAAACATTAAGACATGGAAACATCACTTTGGTTGTAACACTCAAAGACCACCTGTAAACAAACAGTAAAACATAGAAATAAGACATCCATCCAGAGTTGTGCTTCAAGTTTTACCACACACGTAAGACAATGGCATATTGAATTTATGGATCAATTTATGGACTTCTCACCTCTGTACACATTTCACAGTATGTAGTACTATATTTTACAGCTGAGTCAGTTCACACATTCCACAAATCATATTCAGTAACAGTGACATTGAGCTGCATATATAATTACGTAGTTCTACTAATTATATAATGAATAATATCTAAAAACGTGCTCATATTGATGTACATTAAATTATCATAAAGTGTGCATTTGCTGTTCTTTATGCTTGCGAGTATGTCTTAAAAAGGGTGTGTTATGGTATAAAAGGATCAAGGAGCATTTCACATACAAGTATATAAAATAACATAGTAGCGAGTAACATAAAATACTGTCCTGTCACTAAAAGAGTTATTATAGTACCATGACAGTATGAAACCGGTAGAAGCTATTAGCACTGTTACAGTAAACATGTAAAAAAGCACACACAAAACAGTTACAAAAAGGCCATGCAAAACACAATGTGCAATAACACTAAAATGGTCCATTTCTTTAGAAAGGCTTGATTGGTGATAGTCCTTTTGTTAAAGCACGCTGTAAAATTATACACAGAATAAAATAAGATTTTTCAGGTCATTAATTAATTGTTTATAGTGCAAGTAAAATTATCTTCTGGTTTAATTTTATCAAGAGACTCATTCACTTAAAAGAATAATAGTAAAATTAAATACTGATATTATGATTCATTTTATGATTTAGCCATTCCATACCAGGTGCTGGTTTCCTAACCCTCTGGTCATCTTTGGATCCAGGCTTGAATCAGTCACATCATTCTCTTTGTTACACAGCGGTGTGCCACCAGGACTCCTGAGAATATACCATGTGACAAACATTAAGCTATATGTGATTTTCTTCAGTTTTAGGCATTTCTTTGCTCTAATTCAAACAATATGGCTTGGTTTCACAGACAGGGCTTTAGTTCAATTAGGACATTTAAGTAGCTTTTATAAACATTCCTTAGAAAAATTGCTTTTAGTTAAAACAGCTCAAACATGCATTTTAGGCTACGTCTACATTAATCCGGATACATTTGAAAACGGCATTTCTGTTTAAAAACACTCAGTCCACACTAGCGTTTTCAGGCGCTTCCTGACGTTTCAGTGTAATAATAAAGTTCACGCAATTCTTCTGACAGGATCATTTTATTTGGCAAAATATCTCACCATTCAGTTATAGTCCATGTCGCACTCACTCACCATTATATGTTTGGTCTAAAACACAACCGCTCTTATGTATTGCCACAGGACAGCACATGGGAGTCAATTTTCTGTCATCTTTGCAGGACTGCGATATGAAGAGTGTGCAAAGTTTTCAAGTTGTGGCGAGCAGGACGAGGGCCGAGGGCTGTGAGAAAATGGTGCGAGGCCAGTGGCGTGATTGACGATGAGCGACACCTGCGCAACGGACAAATTTATCCACTTTCGAGAGCGTTTTCATTAATAAAAACACAGTCTCAGTGTGGACGGAAGACCCAAACGGAGAGAAAAAGATGCATTTTCAAATTAAAAACGTATTAAGGCCATTGCACACTGAGTACGAAATTCGCATCCGTAATTTTCGCACGTTAAAAAATAAATACGACCTCACGTTATGTCAATCACGCTTGCACACTGCCTCCGAAACTTTCGTCCGTCATAAAAAAAAAATCGAAACGGGTTCGATTTTCTGCGTTTTTCGCATCCGTAACAAGCAGTTTGAATGGTGTTTGAATGGTGCTTTGACAATTCAGAGCCACCGAATCACGAATACGAAAAAACGCATACGAAAATTTCGGACTCAGTGTGCAATGGCCTTTAGTGTGGACAAGGCCTTAGTCTGGGACTAGGCTAGGCTTAAGCCTTGTCTGTGAAACCAGGGTTATAAAGTAAAGGTGATCTTGCCTGATCAAGTTGACTTTTCGAAGTGGTACCCGAAGACTCATGGGATTTTTTGTTGGTGTCCTACAGAGAACAACAAAAAATTATGAAGCAAAAACAAATGTATCGATTTACAGCAAAATAAACATTTATGCAGAAAATCACCTGCCAAGCCTTGACCGTAACTTCAAGGGGAGGTCAGAATTAGAGCGCCGTAAACGGACTTTCTGCAAGTCTGCAAGTGTGATCAGTGGTGATCTTCTCTCTGGAGACATCTTTAAAAGAATATACCGTCAGATATATATACTCAAATGCAGGATACTATGGAAAATTGAGGACACAATCTTGCACCCACCTGAGTTTTTTGGCCGACAGTCACTTTTTTTAGTTGTACTGCTTGAAGATCTCGAACAGTCACAGTAACAGGGCCAATTTGCTTCTCCTATTAGTTTGGGGGGGGGGGGGGGGGGGGGGGGGATTTGAAATTTGAAAATGGTGGCAACCTCCATGGCTTGTTTCCTCAGCAAACGAAGTGAATTGAATTAGATATGACAAAACAGTAATGAACCATTACCTTTAGAGAGCTAGTTTGTGCAGTTTTTTTGGGAATTAAGGACACTTTCGGGGCAGCAAATCTCACTAGGATAGGAGGAGGAGGTGGTGGAGGAGGAGGAGGAGGTGGTGGAGGAGCAGGTGGAAGAAGGGAGAGAGGCAGAGGTGTAGAGTGCTGAACACCATCATGCATTTCACACGGACCGCCTGCACTCTTGGCTTCTCGAGAGAGCTAAAAATAAATGCACATTTTAATGCACATTACAAGCACTGGATTCACTGGAAAATACAGAAAATCCTTTTGATCAGTACAGCTGAATTGTTCTAACCTTCAAAGTGGAATGCAATAGTGTCATTTCCCTTTGCAGCTCCTCAACTTTTTGGTGAAGGGATTCCACCCTTTCTGCATAGCCTCTCCAGAAGAGGAATACATTCAGGAATCCACAACAGATCTAAAAATAATAATAATCAGCAAGTCAGCTATCGCTCTCTTGAACTATAATAAAAGAAAAGATATATATATATAAATACAATCTTACTTGATTAATTGTCTTTCTGCATTTTTGCAAGAGACTTCCAACTCCAGAAAAGATGGCTCTAATACTCAGTGTTAAAGACAGGGGTTTAGTGGCTTGAACAGTTTTCTCCTCAATGTCAGTGTCCACCTTTGTTTTGTTGTCTGGACTGGGTAGAAATATTACCATGAAGTAAAGTAAATATACAGTTGGCTCATATGTTTACTTTCATTTCATAGGCGTACAGCATATACCCCTTTGAAAAAATAAGTTGTGCATTTTTTTGTATTAAGAAGCAAGAGAGTCTTAAGATTCCTAAAGGGATAGTAAACCCAAAAAGTCAGGGGATTTAGAGAAATGCCTCAGGTTTTTTGTCAATACAAGTCAATGGTCACCTTACATATTTGGAACAACATGAAATGATGCCATTTTTGGGGTGAACTATCCCTTTAATTCGTAAAAATAATGCCTTAAAATAAAGTAGTGTTTTTTTTTTCCAATACTGCATTACAGATTATTATATAATATTAATATAGTTATTTCAGCAAGTAAAATAAGGTTATTATTTTGTCTTGTGGAATATGTAAATATCAGTTATGTATATAGAAATGATTACCGCTATTTTATCTGCAATTTTCTTGTTTTGTGTATAAAAAGGCAGTGTTTTTGCAGAAGTTATACAGTTAACGTTACTCACACAGGGGCCGTTGGTGTGGCAGAAGCCACAAGTGGCTTCCTGCTCTTCATGGCCCAGTATCGGCTGCTAACATTTCTCTTCCTCCGCCGATGACAGACAGAACCGAGGCCCTGGACACGAATTACACATCGTTTAATGATTCATGGTAATTAAAGACCGAATTAACTAATTATTAGCAACATACCCTGAATCCTCCCATATCCACAGCTGCAGTGCAGACAGCTTTTGAAAATAGTTCCTTATTGTTTACCCTCCAATAGGAGCGCAGCTGAAGTGCAAGGGGGCGGGTCTTACTATTCGATTGGTTAAGGAAGACGGAAAGGGTTTGCATCTGCAGCGGAAAGCTTTCAGCGAATCACTGGGTTTGTCCGTTACTATAGCAGCAGCGTAAACAATCATTAAAGAGCAATATGCTGTTTGACCGTAAGCGTCAAATTAGTCTAGTTGGGTTTAAGCAAATGTTTCGAGCAGCAATACTTAAAAACCTCAAGTAAAAAAATAATTGTGAGTCAAGGCGTGACAATTTGTAATTTTTTAGCCAAATATTTTTGTTGTTGTTGTTGTTGAGAGACATACAGACAGCCACACTTTCTGTGCTAAGCTGTAACTAATGGCTGGAAAAGTTCTCTGTGAGGCAACAAAACTGTACAACATCCTAAACCAATACACTCATATACCGAGGCTTGCAGAGAGCAACTACCTTTGCCTGATTGGTAAGAATTAAAAAGTTATTCTTTATATACTGACAGGACATTGTGTTCAATGCTAATTCAAACGCCAACAAATTAAAGTGAAAGTTTAATTATAATAGTAATAATAATAATAATAGTATTATCTCTTCAGATGCACGTGCAGCAGAATCATATAACTTTAGCCACATCATTACTGCTAGAAATGCAAAATGGGTATGTATAGATTTTGTTTTATTCCCCCCTACAAGTTTATGTTTTGTATATCCTGTACTGTTAGAATTTTTAATTTTTATTTTGTTTGCTAATTACAAAGGATTCTGACCGAAAGTTTATTATGCCCATGGATGTTGAGGTTGAAAGTATGAGGTACATCATTGTTTATGACAGCAATACACTTTCTCTGTTAGATTCAGGTAAGACACTAAGTTACCTTTTCTAACATGTTATGAAATTTCCTAAAAATGTCAGTACACTTCTAAAAACCCTCTAACTGTATTTTTGTTATAGGTCCAGCCATAGACTGTGCAGACGGCTTAGAAAAAGCGAGCCGCTTTCCTGTTCAGATTCTTACTGGGGGCTATGAGAAGTTTTCCGCACTCTATCCTTTCCTAAGAACGCAAAAGATTCTTTACAACATTAGGGTAGTACTTTAATAAACTATAAATTAAGTTTTTGTGCTGTTTATAGGAGCATGTTTAATGATCAAAATACCTGTATCCATAGGAATTGGAGAGCTTGAATCCCTATCCTGTGGAAATCTTACCAGGTCAGCTTTACATGGGTGATTATAGGCAGGCCACAAACCCCCAAATCCTCAAAGATCTGAAGCTGAATGCACTTGTCAATGTCTCTGATGAATGCAGTCTAATGTGAGCCAACCTACCATCTCATATTTATTTATATGTAGGCATACATTTTGATCATATTACTGCCTGAATTCCCTTTCTGTGGAATTTTATAATGAATCTATGAACTTTACTTTGCAAACTAGGTTTAAAAAGGCAAACTGCACTGTCTTACACATCCGAATCGCAGATTCTGCAGAGGCAGATTTCACCACTTCATTTGAGAGAATGTGTGTTTTTATTAGTAAGTACTCGGATATTTTTTATTTAGTGGCTGAACAATAACTTAAATATCTAAAACATAACTATGACAATGAACGGATTGTGGGTATTTTAAACATTTCAGGTTCTCATCTCAATACTGCTTCTCCTGTTTTGATATTCTCTTCTCTTGGGATAAGCCGATGCTGTGCTGTAGCAATGGCATATCTTATGTATCATCTGAAATACACACTTAAGGTAATGATTTTACTTTTGCGTTTAGAGTTTGCATTGACGTTATTAGCAGATGCTTCCTTAAAGGGACAGTTCACTGAAAAATGAAAATTCTGTCATCATTTACTCACCGTCAAGTTGTTCCAAACCTGTATGAATTTCTTTCTGAACAAAATCATTTTTAATGATCCCTTCATTTGAAAAGTCGCTTTTCATAAACGCATCTGCAAAATGATTGTAAATGTAAAAGAAGACAGTTTAATGCATACTATGGAAAATGTCAATGTCATCAACTGTTTGGTTACAAATGTGTTCAGCAAAAGAAAGAAATTCATAGTTTTGGAACAACTTGAGGGTGAGTAAATGATTTCATTTTTGGGTGAACTATCCCTTTAATATATCTCTCATCTGTGATTTCTGAATATTTTAGGAGGCCTGGAATCACATTCATCAGTGCAAAGCCAGCATGAGACCGAATCGAGGATTTGTGCAGCAACTTTCTGATTGGGAACTTCAGACTGTTGGGAAGAGAGTGACTGATATTTCAGAACCCAACTACTGACAATAACCATATGTAACAGAAACAGTGCATCACTGTGCACATTCATATTCAGTCGCTTGCTACAGTCACTAATAAATCATAGATTTTTATTTACTATTAATGCATCAATGAAAGTAATATCAAAAAGCAATAAATAAACTACTCCCCATAAAGATATATTGTATAGACAATAGTAGAATGTACAAAATAGTGTTAATATATCAAATAGTGAACAGTGCATAAATAGTAGTCGATATACCGGTAGTAATAATAGCATAATAGTAGTATACGAGCAACTAAAAATATCAGTTTAAGCAATGCATTTTCTTCCGTTTTACTATATGTCGCTTTAAAGGGGATAGTTCACCCAAAAATTACAGTTCTGTCATAATTTACGGACCCTTGAGTTGTTCCAAACCTGTATGAGTTTCTTTCTTCTACTGAACACAAAAGAAGATATTTTAAAGAGTATGGGTAACCAAACATTTGTTGGGCCCCATTGACTTCCATGGAAGAAAAAACTTACTATGGAAGTTAACGGGGCCCATCAACTGTTTGGTTACTGACATTCTTCAAAATATCTTCTTTTGAAGAAAGAAATTCATACAGGTTTGGAACAACTTGAGGGTGAGAGTATTTTTTGGGTAATATATCCCTTTAACAACTGGAATTTTCTTATCAAACTGTCAAAATCTTTTACTAAGTGTAACCCATTGGATTACATTTTAAGCATTAAAGTCCGCGTGAACCGGAAGTTGCAAACAACTTCTCTCAAGTGTTGTGACGCATTTCCGAGTGAAACGGAATATTGAACAGAGGGCAGGGTTTTACTTCAGCGCTCCTCCTCTCCATCTCTCGCCCATAGCAGAGTAACGGTTTGAGGGGAGTGGTTAAGCGTTTAACCAACCCAATCCGTCAAGCCTATGTCATCAGAAAAAGACCCATTCCAGAACCGGAAGTAACTTTTCAGACTTTGATTAAAGATAACTTCGGCAAACATTTTTTTTCCGTGTATTAACTTGCACGGATTAATTGTTTACCACAAGACTAGTAATATCCGCTAACAAAGTAAATAGGGTCAATTTTGATTTCATGCCGACTTTAAAAGCTAAAAAGGCCAAGATTCAATCAATTTTATCCAACCATTTTTACATTTTCAAAAAACATAATTGTGTATGATTTATAAACTGTTTTTCTCCTGGGGACCAAAAAATGTCCTGACAAGGTCAAAATTTCTGTCATTACTATCTTTGTGGGGGCATTCAGGACCACACACATACACACGATGATTGTAATTTTAATAAATATTTTCTAAATTTACTAACAATTCATCATTGCTTTGACATAATAAGAGGTTATATACAGTTCAAACATTGACCACAACATAGGTCATTCACAGCTGGCATGCTGTCCCTCTACCGTCTGTGGGAAGTCAGTCAGTGGTTAACAGCAGCCTCAATGGTGTTTTTGTCTTGTTTTAAAATATCTCATTGGTCAGTTTAATAGAGGGGCGTTTCAGTATGCCGCGAAGTCTGTCTCTGATTGGCTACGCGAGTTGTGAAGCCTCGTTCACATGACAGACGTCTGTCAAGAAGATTCAAGATAGCAAGCAAGCCGCTCATACAACGGTATAACAGACCGTTGTTCATCTGTCCACTCATATCTGGGAATACACTCTCTGGAAATGTTATTTAATCCGACTGGTTTAACCGAATGTTTACAAGAATGGGAGGATCTGGAAAAAGACTATCAACAGGTTCAGGTGAGTCTTTCTTTCTTTCTTTCTTTCTTTCTCCAGTGCTACTCGAATAGTACGACCGCACTGAACTATTAGATCTTACACTTCGCTCTCTAACTATTTTATTTACATAATCATTTTTCTTATTACCACATTTATTGAAATATCGCTATTCAATGCTGGTTGTATAGCTACGCTTCAGCTTCAAGCACTAGCTCCTTAGCTATTTAATCCTTACCAACAGTACAACAGTGGTATCAGAAAGCAGATATTTTTAGTTACTAAGATATAGTATATCCGATTCTCACAAATATATAATTGTATTATTATGTGTTATATTCAATATTTTACATTATTCTAAGGTGTATGGGTAAGTGACAAAACCGAACGTAACATTCGGTTACACTTTATTTTAAGGTGCCCTTGTTACAGTTATTATAAATACATTTAAGTACAGGGTAATATTAAATAACTACATGTCCTTAATATAGGATTAGCATTTGGTTTAGGTTTAGTTGTATGCAATTATGCACATATTACCGTACGTACATCATGTAACATATGTAACAAGGGCACTGTCTAAATGTGTTGCACAGGAGACGCATCGACTTTACAAACAGAAGCTGGAGGAGGTTTCAAAATTACAGGACAGCTGTTCCTCTTCTATCGTAAGGCAGAAGAAAAAGTTAAAGGATCTCTCAGAATCCCTGGAGGAGTTAGTCATAAGTTATACACTTTTCAGTTAAAAAAATATTGTTATTGACCTGTACCATATATTCAAACTTCTTTCTTTCATAGATGCAGAGCCACAGTTGATCCAGAAGATGAAAATAAAATAGACAAGATCCAAGATTCTATAAAGGAAAGACCAAATGTCTTTTTTGAGATGGAGGCCTTCCTGCCAAAGAAAAATGAGTAATGCAAATGAGAGACATTTGATGTCAACATTGCCACACCCTCTTAAAATACACATTATCAGCATTTACTATTCAAAGCAGGTTATGCCACTCTGTATTTGCCGGTTCCATTTCTAATACAATGTTGACTCTATTAAAACCGTAGACTAAGGTGTGGTAAAGAATTCAATAATAATTGATTGAGGATAGTTGTGTGTGGACTTGCAATCTACCTTGTTCAAGCACATACAATGATTCTTCAAATACCTATGCTAACCTGAGATACTTTACCCTGTTCTTGTTCCAGGTTGTACCTCAGTCTTGTTCTTGGGAATGTAAACGTTACACTTCTTAACAAGCAGTCCAAGTACGTTTTCAGAACCTTGAGCAGAATACTATTTATTATTAAATCATTCTAACCATGGTGTTTTAACACCACATTGTGGTGTCATGAAGTGCAGTGACGATGTTAATGAGTCATGTGATTTGTCTCTGCCTGCTTGAGAAGACTTGTTTTGTTTTTCTCCATTGTACAGGTTTGCCTATAAAGACGAGTATGAGAAGTTCAAACTATACTTGACTGTGCTGCTCTTGTTGTTCTCATTCACCTGTCGGTTACTGGTCAGTTACAGGTACATGTTTGTTGCCACCAAATATGAAAACAAAATGGTGGTTTGTCAAATAAGTGTGAACTGTTATTCACAATAGTGGTGTTTTTTAATATAAAATTTTAGCAAGTCATTTTTTTTTATCATGGATTATATGTTATGCTTCATGTCTCACTAATACATGTAAAATAATCAGTTTGTCTTTGCACTCCTGTGTTTTGATAGGGCTGTCGATGCACTCTTCAATTTCCTGCTGGTGTGGTATTATTGTACATTAACAATAAGAGAGAGCATCCTCATTAATAACGGCTCAAAGTGAGAATAATAATTTGATTATGTAATACTTATTTCCTGCTAAATATTACCTCAATCCTTCAGGCTATACTGTAAAGTTTCAAAACTTTGTTTCAGGATCAAGGGCTGGTGGGTGTTTCAACACTATGTCTCAACTTTTCTCTCTGGAGTAATGCTGACCTGGTATGAATGACTTGTTAACATTTGGCATGTTTGGTACGATTAAAACGAACTCCGGTGCGATTGCTCCGTTAGTGAGGATAATTTGAATATAAATGTAACATTTTCTGTTTTGGTCCGGACCAAAAGAACCAAGTGAAATGAACAGTGTGAACACACCCTTGTACACTCATTAACTCTGAAATATTATTGTATTAGATAAATCAGATTAATGTGCTTTGAGTAAATACTTCAAATTAATTGTTTTCAAGCACACTTGGTAGACTCTCTTTAAAACTCTGAGATATTATTACAGCTTTACACTTTTGAAACTTTGGTACTTTAATCAATAGTATTGTGATGTGTATTAGATTAATCCGATTAATTCATTTTGAATATATGCTTAAAATTAAATTATTCTGTTCATGTGCGTCTCACAGGCCTGATGGTGAACTATACCAAATTTTCAGAAACCAGTTCCTGTCATACTCCATATATATAAGTAAGATCAGTCTTCTAGTTTTAGTAACTCTTTTATGTAATGCCAACAATTTATCCATTGTTTTACTTATTCTTGTTTGGTTTCCCATTCAGATTTTGTTCAGTTTCTCCAGTACTACTACCAGAGTGGCTGCTTGTATAGACTTCGAGCTCTTGGAGAAAGACATAACATGGATCTCACAGTTGGTGGGTAGTTTTCTTATCGGTTTTTTCCTTATTATATTGCAGATGTATCCATTAACATATGTTTTGACATGTGCTTTATGATCAGAGGGGTTTCAGTCTTGGATGTGCAGGGGTCTGACTTTTCTCCTTCCATTCCTTTTCTTGGGCCATGTAAGTTTTATACTGCGTTTGTTATTCTTGAGTTATTTTGCAATAAATGCAAACCTCTTGTATGTGCAAACAGCTCACTTCCTGTTTAATGGCCGTCATTGTGGTAAATACTTTTTTTGGTGGCACAAAGGGCAATATGTAATTTTTTGAAACTTTTAGAGCGTTTGCTTATTAAAATATAAAATATTAACATGGGTATTCAGAAAAGTTCTGATGTAATTGTTAGTATGCTGTGGATCTAACTGTCTTATTATCTATATCCAGTTCTTCCAGCTTTATAATGGAATTATACTCTTCCAAATGGCCCAGCTTCCAGAGTGTAAAGAGTGGCAGGTCAGTATTTCAAAATAATTAAAAATGTTTACATTATGTGCATATCATTCATGTATATACACGTTCATTTGTTTCCGTTGAAATTGTATTTGCAATATTTCTTTTTTCTTCTTAGGTTCTCATGTGTGGCTCTACTTTCCTTGTTTTGTTCATGGGAAACTTCTTCACTACTCTTGGTGTTGTTTACCACAAATACATGGATCAGGACAAAGCTAAAGCTTTATAAATGACCGGCACAAAGGCACGGAACTCTTTATCAAAGCAATTTACGTTTTATATGAATGTTTTTTTTAAATGTCAGTGTATATGCAATTATTGTGTTAATAATATACAATATTTTTATGACACTGTTATTTAAATGTTGTCAGACAGTGAAGTGTTTCTTCTGTTCATGGTTCAGTAAGGCTATGTGACGATTTTTGTAAATGTGTCAGAAAGCTTAAGGAAATGTCTTTCCCTCTAATCTAAAATATAAATATTTATTATTTTGTTTTTATTTTATTAACTAAAATGACGTTTTTCACTCCATATGTCAATAAAAGTAATGACATCAGAATATCATAACAGTGTTCGTGATTTTTTTTTTTTTTTTTTTTGTGAAAAATCTCTGGCCCATATTTAAAGTTAATTAGAATGCAAGTTATTGTTTGTTCAAGATAACTCAAAGACAGATGTTAGAAGACAGTTATGGAAATCATTTGCTTTCAGTGGCTCAACACATGACTTTACCATCATTGGACTATGTCAACATCTTTGTGTGAGTACGAAGTATGTGCAATAAGCCCGATGTTAGGAAATTTGTTCAATTTTATTTGAATATTTCAAGAATTGATTGAGGAAGCCCTGTCAAACAGAAATAGGTGCGTTTTATTAACAGATTTTATCATTGTAAAAGATGACTCTGCATCATCTTGTATTTTTAAAGGGATACAAGATGACCCCCCCCCCCCCTTAATTTCTCTTTTTTTTTTTACAGAAAAAAAATCTTAATTTACTCACCCTCAAATTGTCCCCCCATACTATCAATGAACTCAATGGGGCCCATCATCATCGGTCTGGTTACCCATATTCTTTCAAATATAATCTTTTGTGTTCAGCAAAAGAAAGAAATTCATACTGGTTTGGAACAACTTGAGGGTGAGTAAATGTTGACAGAATTATAATTCTGGCCGAAATATTCCTTTAAAGCACATTTTCCAGTAAAGAATTCAACTCGTTGAGCATAACTGCTTAATATATATATAATTTTTTTTTTTTTTTAAACTAAACTCTTTTATGCTTGCCAAATACCCCAGAATAATTAGGCTCACTGACAGAAGCCCTCAGTTCTCACACGAGTGGGAAAACAATGCGGCTGTAACGGACAAATAAATCAGAATAAAATGAATTTTCTAAAGAACATACCAACGCTTACTAAACTTTACAACAAAGCAAAAAGGTAGAACCTGTTCAAAGTTAAACGACTAATTTTGACCTGTTAGTAACGTGCGTTTAGATCCGCGAGGGATATTTGAACGTGCGACTGGCAACCCGGCGGCCGGCGTTTCAATGTGACGTTTGCTTGTGCTGTGCGCCGTGCTCCTCCAGCTAACCGGAGGTATGTCTTTCAGTGTTGTGTAACTGTTGAATTATAATGATATTATTGTCAATCAATGTATTGTCAATTAGTTTTTGAGATCATAAACAAAAAGGGAACATTTTGTGTACATACGTCTGCCCGTACAAAAAGGACTATGGCGGTAATAGCATGGTACAGTGATAGTGTCAGATGCTATACACAATGTAACTTTGCTACGCGATACTAAATGATTTACCATATTAATAATATTCGTCAAAGTATTCAAACAACGCCATGTTAAATGTCCCAAAAAAACGCGTTAGGACTATACTTACTTTTAAGAGACGTGTTACAAAACAAGACTTTTAAGACACGGTTTTACAAAACGCTTGTTTTGTAACGCTATAGCTTGAGCGATAAAAGTTTATTTGTAGGGAAACGAGGTGACTAATTTAAATGTATTAATATAATTCACGACAGTCCTCATTCAAAGGAAAATGTGTTTTGTAACTGCTCATCATTATGTAATTACATTGAGTCTTCAAAAGAGGGCACAACATGACAAAAAGTCTCAATTGGTATTGTTTTTGACAACGTACAGTAGTACTTATTGGAGATTATTATGGTACCTACATGGCCACAACTATGCAAATAAGAATTTTAAATGATCAGTTTATGTATAATTTTAATTATTATTTTGCTAAACTACAAATATATACACGTAGCCTACTCATGGGCAACAATTAAATGGGCCAAGCCAAATATGGCAAAAATATTTAGTGGTCTTAAAATGTTCTTAACCATTTTAATCACAAAAATATTGTCAGGAAATTGGCAAGAATTGCACAAATACTGTAGATAAAGTAACTTGGCATGTAATAGCCTTCCCTTACTTGCAGACAACTTTTTACAGGAAGAAAAAGTAATTGTTCCACTCAATCTTAATAGTTTCAAATAGTTCATGAGTAGCTGAAAAATGTCTCCCAGTTCATTTGAGTTTAATGTGACTCTGACCAGGCCAAAACACGAGCCTGATGGACTTCTTGTTGGTTGTCTTTGCAATTTGGGCAGGAGCATTGTATTGTTGACAAATACTTTTCATTTGTGGGAAGCAAGCCATTCTGCAATATTCTCCTGTACTCCAAGCAGTAAATGCCTTTTCACAGTGAAGTAGCTCACTAATACCAGCAGCTAAAAAGGCTCCCCACACAAGGACACTTTCTCCGCGCTTTACTGTGGTAGAGATGCATTTATTATTATATATCTCACCATATTTTCAAAGACAGTAGTCCCGTTAACATGTAGCATTGTATTCCGATTATAACCAGTTTGGAAGTCTAATCAGAATGAAAAAATAAAAGAATAAATATTAATAATAGAATAAAAATGCTCAAACCGATTGAAATTTCAGTCGGATTGAAGGGGGTGGAATAAACCTTTTCATGAACCTTTTCTTTTCACGATCAAACGAAAAATGACACCATGTTAACAAGCTGACTGTTCTGGAGCATCACCATGAACTTGTGTTTCTTTCATTGTGATTCATCACTCCACAGACAACGTCCCATATTCTGCCAAAAACGTTGTTCTTTGTTTTGTCATTGATGTTTTTCTGAGACGGCATTGGCATTTTAAGAAGTCCATTTGCTTAAATCTAGCTAATTTTCTGACCAATAATTTGTGGTTAAGACAATTAAAAGCTTAGTGCTTAGCCCATTTTTATTTATTTTTGCCCAGGAGGATGGATAGATAGATAGATAGATAGATAGATAGAAAGAAAGAAAGAAAGAAAGAAAGAAAGAATGTACAGTGTAAGTGACTGTTTTATGTATGTATCTGTGTATGTGAAGTGAAGACTGTTTTTGTGTAAATTGATATGTCTTGATGTTGTTTTTAGAGTCAGTAAATACTTTCAGAGTTACAACAGTCGATTATTAACTAATAGTAAGTAAGTGATGAAAGCAATCTGTTTTTGCAGACATATCTGCTTTCTGATTTCTGTGAAAATGGAGGACGCTGAACCCCAGCTGCTCTCCGATCAGGATCAGACTCCGGAGCCTCTCCTCAGCTCCCTGGACATCTTCCTCTTCTCTCTAATCGCAGGATTGCTTATCTACTGGTTCTTTTTCCGAAGACAACCAGAGCCTGTTCCGGAGATGAGGCCATTCATTGCTGTGTAAGTGTCTGATTTTAACCCCCTCCCCCCTTCATTTGTCCTCAAGGGGGGGAAATTACTCCCACACAAATTTTTCTGCATGGCTGAAATGTTGGTCAGAGCCATGTTTTGTGAAACACAAGCACGATATCTGTGTTCCACCCCACAAAAGTATAAATGCAAACGATAAAGGAACAACATGAGCTTTTGCTTTACAGTCCACGGCTGGAACTGTTATGGGACTCAAATTTATGCTAATATTTTTGTTGGACGACCAGTTTATAGTTCTTCTCTCTGTAAACCTTTGGCCTTGTTTGAACAAAGCATCGTTTCTGCGCCATGTCTCGTTCCTAAAGCACTTTGTGGTTCGGTCGGTCATGGGTTCCAGCATTGCAAAGTGTTGACATCATGGGACCCAGAGTATGTGCGAGCGTTACATTCTGTCTCAGCGTTATGGTCTGTAGCAACTGAGACACGGTTATACACCCTGGTTATGCGTCAACAGCTAGACTACTTTGTTTACGAATTTTCATAGATGTGTCAAGTTGGTCAATTAATTTCCTGTTTGGTTTTCAGAATGCTGAACAAGCATCAGTGCTGTGGTTGGTGATATCAAACAAACATAGATGGTGATATGAGGTTGAAAATGAGCACTGTTGGTTCAGATGGAGTCACAGGATGTTATTGTTCCTGAATGCTTCCCATAATCCTTGCTAGTCAATTGTAGTGTTGTATGTTAAACTCGTGACCTATTCACCCTTGTAAACAATGAAAGCCCACTACAGATTTCTGAAGGACCATGTGACACTGAAGATTGGAGTAATGGCTGAAAACTCACAGGAATTAATAGCATTTTATAGAAAACAGTTGTAATAATTGCAAAAATATTTCACACTGTTTATGACTGTTTTACTGTATTTTTGATCAAATAAATACAGCCTTGGTGAGTATGAGTTTTTTCAAAAGCGGTCTGTTTTAATGTTTTGGACAAACCTTTGAACGGTAGTGTACATGGTCTTTCCTTGTATACATATCACTTATCATCATTTATTCATTGTCATTGCTAAAACAGGAAGAGCAGCAATACATAAAGAGTAGAAAAAGAATGCAGTAGGAAGTGATGTGTAACTAAAGAACTATAGTGTCAGGAAGAGATGTTTAGAGAGCAGGAAAGGATAACCACATTCAATTCTCTCCGCTTCCTGGTGCACATTACTTGTGTTGAAGGATTGCTGCCAGTTTAGGCCATCTTGAACCACTCCACCACTCTTGTTCCTTTAGTTGTTTTAATCCAATGCATTGCTTATGTGACATCTGCAGTAAAACGCATAACAAAAAATGTTTTTTTGTTGTTGTATTTAACAAAAAAATTAAATCTAGAAATTTATATTGGCTTTTGTTTTAGTGCTCGTTTGTATTTTATTAGGCTGGGAGAGAAAGGGAATGCATTGGCAGGAACATTCAAGATTTTATGCATGTCTATTGTCTATGAGTGTTTAAGATGGGGTGGGGGTTCACTAACAGCATTGTGCAGTAGAGATCCATGGGAAATGTTATATATTCATGTTGCTTTGCAACGCTGTGCTCTGGCCAGATGGCGGGAGAGAGAGAGACAGAGAATGAGTCTCTCTGCCTCACGCCCCCTTTCCCTGCGCTGAAGAGCTATGCGTTTCCTACAGATCCTGAACTTTTACGGACTTTCTTAGGCTGTCTGAGCTCTTGATCCAAACCTTTTAGAGACGAAAGTGCTCTGTATGCAGAACTCTTAAGGACAGCGTCTTTCCCCCAGTCATGGGATGCATGTTCTCTTTGCCTCAGGACAGACTGGCCGCCGCAGAGAGGTTAGTCCGGGACAAACGGATGTTTCATTTTCTGTGTTTCTTCTGTTGTGATGGATATTTTGGGTGCCATTTATGATTTTGTGTAATTGCTTTCGCCCCTAATGATTGCTTATAGTTTTGTTGTGACCACCGAAATTAATTGTTTAGTCTTTCTACACTGCAATAAAGTTGTTGTATCAGTGGTGTGCAATGGCAAAATGAGGTTCTAATCTGGTGGAATGCTGCATAGATTCTGAATGAGAATGACTAAATTGTTTCTTTAATGTGGAACTATAGAGAAGTATAGGGGAGGACTCTTCTTGCCAGTGCAATGATGGTTGTTTAGTAATTTGATAGTTATAGTATTTGACTTGTTCACTTGAATGAATGGACAATACTGTTCAAAAGTTTGGGGTCAGTAAGATGTAAAAAAAAAACAAGGCTGCATTTAGTTGATCAAAAGTATAGTTGAAACAGTAATATTGTGAAACAAGATTACAATGTTTTCTATTTTAATGCCACATTTTAAAATGTAATTTATTCCTGTGATGGCAAAGCTGAATTTCTGTCAGTTGTCTTTGCCTGAAGAAGACCCAGCAGGGTCGAAACGTTGCATTTTTTTATTAAATATGGGAGCAAAGAGCAGTTTTGCGGACATTACCTTTTTTTCACTTCATTAGTTGTCTTCAGTGTCACATGATCCTTCAGAAATCATTCTAATATGCTGATTTGCTGCTCAAGAAACATTTCATATATTTTATAAATATTGAAAACAGTAGAAATAATAGAAAGGTCAAAAGAACAGCATGTGTTTGCAAAAATTCTTAAGAGTAAAAAATATTAATAAAAATATATTGTGCTCATGTATTAATTTAAATTTTTTAGAAAATTTAGTTTTATTATTTTTATTTAAGACATTTGAGATTTTTTTAAAACAAATAAATGGCATTTTAAAAATAGCAGAAACCGTACGATCATTGTATCAAACAAAGATTTTTTTTTTCACCTTGTTCTCTACCTTCTGTTCTTCATCATTGAATTTGCATACAAGTTTGTGGTTTTCATTAGTTGAACAATGACTGAAAGCAGACGTGTTCTAATGCTGTGGTGCTCTCAGAGGGGTGTGAACTTCAGGAAGTTCTCCTATGTGGGAAAAGGCCAAGAAATGAAAGGCTCAATCCCCTATTCATTACCAAAAGAATTGGTCTGGCATGCTTTACAGCCTTTTCACATGTGTGTTCTTTCTCTCTCTCCCTCTCTTCCTATTTCTTTTCATAGAACGCCACAAATACGTGAGACCAGCTTTATTGAGAAAATGAAGAAAACGGTGAGATTTACAGAAGCATTTTACCACCATAGAAATCTAGTCCAGTTCTAAAGAGTTTAAATAATTGGTAAAAAATTCACTTTCTTGAACAATGTTTGATTTCTATATCTCTGTAACTTCCCATTTTAGAACCGAAACGTTGTGGTGTTTTACGGATCCCAAACGGGGACTGCTGAGGAATTTGCTAACAGACTGGCAAAAGATGCCCATCGCTATGGCATGAAAGGGATGGCCACTGACCCAGAGGAGTATGACATGGTACTTTTGGCCATTATTTCTGCCTGTTTGATAAACACTAATGAAATAATCAATCAAGATCAGAACGGTTCTATACTTTTTCAAGTTTTTTGACTTTAGTCATTATCTCCCATTCACAGTCCGAGCTGTCTAGACTGAAAGAGATTCCTAATTCCATGGCTGTGTTCTGCATGGCAACCTATGGAGAGGGAGACCCCACAGACAACGCTCAGGAGTTCTATGATTGGATGCAAGGGACTGATGACGATCTAGAAGGGGTCAATTTTGCTGTGAGTAATAAACCAACGTCAGAATAGTGCATAGGAAGCCAATGTGTCTCTTTCTTAGGTTAATAAACTGAGCTCAAGAGATTGCATAGGACAACATTCCATCTATAGACACCCTCCAAAATTCCTACCCTTTTTATGGAGTGGTACCTATTTCCTGAGCAGTCAGTGAAGTTCTTAACTAGCCTGCGCCCCAGGCTGTCCCGTAGTTAAGGGGCCCATGGAATCCTCATCAGTTCTCCCTCACCAAATGGAAACATCTGGCCTAGCCAAACAAAGCTAGAGCTCCATCCCAGCGGAACCTCTCTCTTAGCGGGACTATTTCAGATGGAACTGGATCATTGGATCTTCTGTTCCTTTGATTCTGGAGACAGGCTCCGCTTGAGTTGGACCTGTATTCTGGATGCAAGCCTTGTGGTTTCAGCCTGGAGTTCTCAGATTCTTTTATGTGGTTGTAGTGGGACAGCGTGATAAAACATGTGGTTGGAAACATCACTGCAGTGCCTCTACAGTGCTACAAGACTGCGGGACGGGCTAGATAGGTAGAGGAAGTTTTAAGGAGCACACGATATTTATCATTATTTTGCATTTCAGTTAAATGTATTGAAATCAGTTTTAATCATAAATATAAACTCACCGGCCACTTTATTAGGTACACCTTGATAGTACCGGGTTGGACCCACTTTTGCCTTCAGAACTAATTCTTCATGCCATAGATTCAACAAGGTGCTGGAAACATTCTTGGATTTTGGTCCAGTATTGACATGATAGCATCATGCAGTTGCTTGCAGTTGCTGCAGATTTGTCGGCTGACAATCTCCTTTTCCACCACATCCCAAAGGTGCTCTATTGCATTGAGATCTGATGTCTGTGAAGCTCATTCACATGTGTTGCGAACTCTGTCATGTTCAAGAAACCAGTTTAAGATGATTTGAGCTTTGTGACATGGCACGTTATCCTGCTGGAAGAAGCTATCAGAAGATGTGTGGGATGGACATGGTCAGCAACTATAGTGAAGGTATGACGTCACTTTCTAGGCCAACCTGCAGTTAGCATCCCACTGGTTCCCTCTACAAAAAGGATCTACCCAGTAGATCAGCAGTTTCTGAAACACTCGGATCATCCGTCTGGCACCAACAACCATGCCATGTTCAAAGTCACTTAAATCACCTTTCTTCCATATTCTGATCAGTTTGAACTTCAGCAGGTCGTCTTGACCATCTCTTCATGGTCTAAATGAATTGAGTTGCTGTCATGTGATTGGTTGCTGTTAACGAGCAGGTGTACCTAATAAAGTGGCTGGTGAGTATATATGCCACTTATATTTTTAAGTCACTATTTTTTGTATCTCAATTTCAGTATGAAATCTTTTTAAACTGGAGAGGAAGTTGTGAATGTTTAAGTACAACTTGATAGAGGATTAAACTTTTATTTCAAAAGATTAGTGTTTAATTGATGCTTAGCCTTTAAAGTTTTGCATGTTTTGATTATTGTTCTGTTTCTTATTGTCTGCTTGCAGAGACTGAATGACTTTTGCCTTTTATTTATTTTTAATTTTTTTAGGTGTTTGGGTTAGGTAATAAAACATATGAGCACTACAACGCCACGGGCAAGTACACAGACAAGAGGCTTGTAGAACTTGGTGGGAAAAGGGTCTTTGACCTGGGCCTCGGAGATGACGACAGCAAGTGAGTGAATAAAAACTCTGGATTGAAACCGATAAAAAGGGATAAACATGTCCATTTTGTCTGGTTTTAAGTCATTTTCATTGCCTGTCCTGATTATTTAATCCTAAATCATTTGAAGCTTGGAGGAGGATTTTATCTCTTGGAAGGAACAGTTTTGGCCTGCGGTATGTGAGTTCTTCGGTGTGGAGCCCACGGGAGAAGACGGCAGGTATTATTTTAATTAAAAAAAATTCTTGTAATTTAATCACTATTTTTCAACAGAATGTAGTCTTGTATTGGTAGGCAATGTATGGTATAATTTGAAAGAACAGACCAGCTGTATCAGATTATCTAGTTCAAACATGTTTATTTGATGAGTATTTTGTGGCCAAACAACACATTCAGTGTCTCATCTCCATATTAGAGGGACCAAATCCATTTATCATGTGCTTCCATTACAAAATACTCCCCTGTCCTGCTTTGAATAGGTTTTTGCATCTTATTAAACATCATAGGTGTTTTAAATGCAGGCTGGGATGAGATCGCCAATTCTTTTTATGTTCTTTCAGCATTCGCCAGTTTGAACTGGTGGTCCATAATGACATCAATATGAATCAAGTGTACACCGGAGAGATGGGGAGGCTCAACAGCTTTCAGACACAGAAACCGTGAGTTCAACCCTTTCAACTAAGCGATCGGTTGACACATCAGGCATTTTAAGAGATCCGCTGTTCATCCTTGATCAGAGATTAATTGTATTGCTGCTACTGTAGATTAGTCTGTAAAATTACCTCCTGTTTGTAGAATGTTTTGTGAATAACTAATTTCTAGGATTTTGAATTGACATACTGAAATTTTGAAAGCTTTTTATCTGATTGCTTTATTCATTTTGATCTGTGTAGACCGTTTGATTCAAAGAATCCTTTCCTTGCACCTGTGAATGTTAATCGTAAGCTGAACAAAGGAGGAAACCGTCATCTGATGCACGTCGAGTTAGATCTCACCGACTCTAAAATCAGGTACATCGTCATAACTGACTCATGAAAACATTTCCAGGTCACATATCACCCCAAAAGCAAAAAATATATATTACACAATTTTATTATGTGTTAAGAAAATAACACTTTACAATAAGGTTTCACTTGTTAACACTTGTTAACATTAGTTAATGTATTAACTAACATTAACTAACCATGAACAATACATTTGTTATTGTGTTTGTTAATCTTTGTTAACGTCAGTGAATACAAAATACAGCTATTCATTGTTTGTTCATGTTACTTCACAGTGTATTAACTAATGTTAACAAATACACCTTTTGATTTTAATATATTAGTAAATGTTGAAATTAACATTAACTAAGATTACAAATTTCTGTAGAAGTGAAGGTCATTATTAGTTCATGGTAACTAATGAAATCTTATTGTAAAGTGTTACCATAATTTTTATTTTTTTATAATTTATTTGTATATTCCATTCCATTTAATGTATACAGTTTTATTGATTTTATTAATTACAAATATTTCATTATACTTTATATTAAATACAATGTCTTCTTTTTTATTTTGATTAAGGGGTGAAATATATAACCCATATTCTTGATAGTGTTCATGAGATTCACTCTCATATTTTTGTACATATGATATTGATTTCAACAATCTGAACAATATCTCTACAATATTAGAGCATTTTAAAATGAAAATAAAACAATTTAAAATCACTATTACAAATAGCAATACTGTCTTTTTTTTGTATAACATTCAAAAGAAAGTTTGCATGCACACTGTACATAGTATGGTATGTTGTTCACCATTGAGTATGTACTGAAGCAGTGTACAGTATTTTTATTTTTTATGTCCACATATTAATACATTGATTACCAAACCTGGCAGATATGATTCTGGAGACCATGTTGCTGTTTACCCCACAAATGATGTGTCGGTGGTCAACAGACTAGAAGAAAGACTTGGAGTGGATCTCGATATTGTATTCTCTCTCAAAAATCTGGATGGTATATACTAATATTTGAAATTGATATCAAAATTAAATAATTGGCATATGAGATGGCATGTATGATAGGAAGATGTTATTTATTTTATTCTCTGTTATGTAGTCATGCAATTTATAACATGCAATTGTTGCTAATTGTTGCTAATTGTTTCAATTCTGCAGAGGAGTCCAATAAAAAGCACCCATTCCCCTGTCCAACCACATACCGCACGGCGCTGACCCATTACCTTGACATCAATAGCATGCCCCGTACAAATGTGCTGTATGAGCTGGCGCAGTACGCCTCCGATCCCCAAGAACAAGAGAACATGCGCAAGATGGCATCTGCCTCCTCTGAGGGAAAGGTTTGGATCAAGTCATAATCACTACTGTAATGTCTAGAGTAAAACATAGGGTTTTGCACACTTGAAATAGTTAAACCCCAGGTAAACGAAATCCTGGGTTATCTTGTTTCACATTTCACACTGCTCATAATTTACCTGGGGTAAATAATTAATCCTGGGTATTCATAAGATGCTGTTTCACACTGTACATTCCTAAACCCTGGGTTATCACTCTTATTTACATATGTTGTAGTGTCAGTATCATTGATTTAATGAATGCAGCACATGACCTGTTTAATAATTAAAAGCTCTAGCATTGTGCATCCTCATATTATACATTGCTGACTGTACTATTACCTGTACCGCTCTGAACCTTTTTTCCATCAAACGCTGAAACTACTGTTTATACAACGTGCAGTGTTTCTGTGAATATGAGGCACGTGATTGGACATCTGTTGCTAAGCATTTAGTCCTAACATTCTAACACCACGTTTACCACTGTAAATGTTTGGTGCTGCAATGCAGGGTTAACACAGCAAATGCTCCAGAGGGTTCCCTGATTAAAAGCGATGCTAACCCTGCTTTTAAATTACAAGTATGAAATGATAACCCAGGGTTAAGAACAGTGTGTATCACGAGTATTTTTTCACCATCTGATTGCTCATTTTAGGCTCTCTACCAGAGTTGGGTTGTGGATTCGGAGAGGAACATACTGGCTATTCTAGAGGATCTGCCTTCCCTGAACCCTCCTATAGATCACCTGTGTGAGCTGCTGCCTCGACTTCAGGCTCGATACTACTCCATCGCCTCCTCCGGCAAGGTCATTTCATTTTTGATATTATACCTTGAATCAGAAAACTTTGAGTTTGGCTCTAACTTTGTTCATTCTATTTTCAGGTCCATTCAACCTCTATCCACATCTGTGCTGTAGTGATAGAGTACACCACCAAGACAGGAAGAGTCTTCAAAGGTGTGGCTACCAACTGGCTCAAGAACAAAGATGTGACCGATAACGGTCACAAGCCCACTGTTCCCATGTATGTTAGGAGATCCCAGTTCCGCCTGCCTTTCAAAGCCAGTAATCCTGTAATCATGATCGGGCCTGGAACTGGCATCGCCCCCTTCATGGGCTTCATCCAGGAGAGAGCATGGCAGAAGGATCAAGGTGTGGCTTGAAACTTGCTTTGACACAACATGTGTACCATAATAAAGCAAAGGTATCTCACTCAGTTTTTGCTCTCTGTTGCAGGGAAGGATGTTGGTGAGACGATACTTTACTTTGGCTGTCGCCATAGGAACGAGGACTTCGTGTATCAGCAGGAACTGGAGGATTTTGAGAGGGCGGGTGTGCTGACACAACTTAACGTTGCTTTTTCCAGAGACCAGGAGCACAAGGTGAGTGACATATGGATGTGCTGAAATTAAAAATCCTGCTAATAGCGATAAGTTATTGCCATGTTACGGCCGCCACAAGTGTCTGAAGTTAAAATGCTATACTACTGTCTAAAAAACAGTAAAAAAATTAACAAAAAAATGTTATAGGTAACAAACACTATACATAAAATTATTTTGAATGTTTGAATATTACTATATTGTATAATGGATACATGTTTTAAGATTTGCTGAATATTATGTTTAAATATGTCATTAAATTAGTGTTTAGGCCACAGAAACAGAATTCGGTTCTCAATACTGTATTTGACTCCTTAAAGGGGTGGTTGATTATGATTTCACTTTTCTAACTTTAGTTAGTGTGTAATGTTGCTGTTTTAGCATAAACAACATCTGCAAAGTTACAAAGCTTAAACTTAAAAGCAATGTGAGATATTTTATTTTAAAGAAATAGCTTTTTAAGGACTACAACAAACGGCTGGTAGGGACTACACGACATTCCTCCCGGGTTAGTGACATCACAAACCCTAAATTTTACATAAACCCAGAACACAATTTATAGATTATCAGGAGCAGCAGCTCATTTGCATTTGACACACACACAAAAACGATGTTTTTGCTCAACCTCAAAAAGTGAAAATTTTAACATGCTACATTATACCACCCCTTTAACACGGTTACATTCACACACAGTTCAGTTATTTATGGGAGTGACAACCGGAGTCTATAACCAAACTCACACCTGTACATTTTCAGGACTCGCAACTGCATTCTTGGAAAACCCCCGCTGTGTGAACAGAAAACTAGGTATCTGTCACGTCATACAGTGTGAGAGAGATGCTCTGTGCTGCACACCTGCAAGTAAATGTGGTTGCCAATCCCAAAACCTG
The DNA here is from genome assembly GCA_033366665.1 of Phoxinus dragarum. Lineage (NCBI taxonomy): Eukaryota > Metazoa > Chordata > Actinopteri > Cypriniformes > Leuciscidae > Phoxinus > Phoxinus dragarum. The sequence goes on from JARPMJ010004017.1 coordinate 45,543, forward strand.
ACAGTGTGAATGTAACCTTTTAAGTGAGCGATAGATGACCGTAAATCTGATCTAAGGCTACATTCACACTGTCGGTTTTTGGGATTGACAACCGCATTTACTTACAGGTGTAAGTCTCGAAATGTCCCATTCAAACAGAAACTTACAGTAGCGTCTCAAATACTGTCTGTATGAACGTGCAGCGGGAGTCAATTATCTTACCAGTAACCATAAGCGACAGTGACCAATGTAATATCAAAGATGGCGGTGTCCAGGTTCCATTTGAAATGGAAGCTGTATTCTAGACTTATTTGCATCCAAATTTAAAGGTGTACTACATATTTTTCTTTTTTTCCCTCTTATTAATCTTCCTAAACATGACAGGCCTTTGTTGTGGATACAGCATCTTACAGTACTTATTTTCAGAGTTATCAGAATAATAGTTTTGAAGAAACTGAAAAGTAATTCTGTGGACTATCCTGTTTTTGCAGATCTATGTGCAACATCTTCTGAAGAAAAACAAGGAGCAGTTGTGGAAGCTCATTCATTCAAATAATGCCCATATCTATGTTTGTGGGTAAGAACCAGAAGTTTCTGCTACCACATGTTGAATGGACGAATAACATTTTTATGAGAACAGTCCGTACTAGTTGTTAACTGGCAGGATTGTAGTGGAGCAATAAACAGCTTGAAATAATTATAGTGTTACCATATAATTCTGATTTTGTTAGCATAAAGTGGTAAATGGTGCCATTCTTCAATATAATACTGCAGATCTTTCCAGCGTCATAATTACATGCATATTTAACGTGAATACGTGTCCTTGCAGAGATGCACGTAACATGGCTCGGGATGTTCACGCAGCCTTCTATGAGATTGCAGAGGAGATGGGCGGCCTGACACACACTCAAGCTGTGGACTATTTCAAGAAGCTGATGACCAAGGGCCGTTACTCTCAGGACGTTTGGAGCTAAGCTTACTGATAAACCAATGTTTGCCACTTTACCTCAGATGATAATTTCTTCAAAAGCAAGAGCTAAAACATCGAATTTGCCTGGACTGATGTGTTGCTGTCAGGTTGTTTGTCTCGGATATACAATAGTTTTGATCAACTAACAATAATGCACATGGCTGAGATCAGAAACATGCACTCCAACATCACACAAAAGTTTAACAATTTTCCTTTAGATTAGTTTATGATATTCACCCTACTGTAACAGGAAACTGATTTGACTGAATTTGAACCCTAAGCAGACCGCGGTATTGGATGTTGATGTATACGCAAATGTAGGTCATGGATGCAAAATATTCCTTTGCTTCTTTTTTGAGTGAGGCCTTATAAAGAATGTTCATGTTTTCTGTCATACTGATTATTTTATCTCTCTGTGAAAAGAATGCAAATATCACTTTGTGACGTACTGTAAAACTTTAGATTTAGTTTTTGTGACTTTGTTAATCAAAACATACTACAACGTGTTCACCATTTTAGGTCAATCGTGCTTTTTTTGATATTGTGACAGTCATTAATTATTATTTCTTGTGCTTTCAAAATGTTCTGCCACTCATCTTAACTCTATGCATTATTTCACACTAGCTTTGAGTAGCAATGAACGAGCAATTATGCAATCAACATGACCTCCATTATTGGGTGAATTGTTACATTCTGTTAGTCAATTTTTAATGTTGTCTAACAGTTTTTAAGCAAACTGGTCAAGTTTTAATCTGGAGGAATATATTAAATATATGTAACAGATCGGTATGCATTTACTACAGGATTTCTACAAATGATTATTGACTCCTCAATTCATCCCTCTGGTGAGCCAAAGCTGCAATTGAAAAAAAAGGTTGAGCATTATGGCTTTATGGTGTTTTTTTTTGTGTTTTTTTAAATGACAAGCATGCAATCGTTTGATTTTAAAACTTAATAAAACTTGCTTGGGAAGTGAATTGTTATTGTGATATCAAATATGTTTTGTGCAACATTGTGATTTTAATAATGCAATGTTTGAAAATTAATATAATATGGACAAACACTGGCTGGCCTAAAAATTTGTTTGTCTGGACTTGCATTTTTTTTTTTTTTTACTGCAATATAAAAATGCACAAAGAATGTATGCAAACGAATACATACTATATATATATATAAATAAAGGTTTTACTCATTCAATTATATAAGGTACAAAAAGATAAAAATGTTCTGTATCAAAACAGCAATGGCATGTTCTGTATAAAATAAAGAATAAGTTAAACATCACTCAGGTATTAAAGATGGAGGCATCTTAGTTCTGGGAACAAGACATGAGGTATCTAAAGAAGAAAACAACAAAAAACTGCAGATAAGGCATCAAAACCCTAGGATGAGAATGACACAGAAGTTCCAGGAGGATTTGTGGGAAATCCAGGCACTCCAGACTCCGACTGCAAGACCTGAGGTGTGAACGGCACTCCTGGCTGAGGTTGTTCACTGAAACACTGTTCTGTTATGTTAAACGGAGGCCTGAACTGATGCTGAGCGTATGGGGACACTGGCATCCACGGGCTGCCGGTGTGATGGCTGTGCCCATGGTGATGTCCATGACTATGACCGTGACCATGTCCGTGATTGTGACCAGTGCCGACTCCAGTGTGAGGAGAAGGCAATGTGAACTGCTGTTGAGGGTACAGTGAGACGGGCCAACCATCGAATGCGTTGGGCAGGCTTCCTGTAGCTGGACCATTGACTGCATTTACTGGGGCGTACGCCTGGACTGGGTATGACCCTGGTGGAATGTTTCTGAAATTACAAATATTATAAATAAGCACAGTTACCTATGTACCACTACCAGGGTATCTGCAGAGTTTTAACAAAGACCTTTTCTTAAAACCTGAACAGATAAAATTAATGTTCTGTATGTCCATACAGAATAAACCCATACAATCTCATAATAATGTATCTCAGATTATTTTACTTAATTAAACAAGCTGTGGCATATTAAAAAGATGCCAATAATAATAATAAAAGATTTTATGCATAATATGGGATTCACTACTTCCAGTTGCTTGTTCCAGAAGATGAGGAAGATAAGATATGCATGTCATAATTCATCAACAATTTGCAATCATTTCATTTGTTATAAATTCATTGATTATGAACTGCTCTGAAACCACAAGCCTGTAGAACATTTAACTGCGTTTTTACTCAGAAACACGCAGCGCTCTTTCTTGATTAAAGTTTAATGATCACACTAGGATGTTTTGTGATTCCGTTTTTTCCGTCCACAAATTTCCATCTTTTTAAAATGATCATTAAGACCTTTGTTATACCTTTTAAGATATTTAAGACTTTTTAATGACTATATTTGCTAAAACTGAATTTAAGACTTTTTAAGGACTAGAAGGGACCTATGTACTACAATTTATAAGATCCATGTCTTGTGTTTTTTTTTTTATTCTTTATTAATTATTATACTTAGTATTATAAACGTATACTTTTAAGTTTCATTGATCACTCACGTGAAGTCAAGTGGCTTTTTGCGTTCTTCGGCCGATGCAGGGATGAACTGGACACCAGGTATCTGCTTTAGCAAGCGAAAAGGGTACTTTTTATCCAAGACGGAAGCTCTAGATTCTGACATCTCCAACAATGAAAACCATCCCAGTCCATCTGAAAGTACTAAGTTAAGGAATAGACTAGAAATCCACAACTCTACACTGATTTAACTACATCATTGGATTGTCAGCTTTAAAATCCAGGTCTGTATTTTGAAACAAAAAGAAACATGCATTTAAGAATTAAGGATACATAAAATTCCGGTGATGATGGCCAGGACGTTACAAATAAAGGCAGTGTTTGGAAAGAACAGAGTTATGATTATTAGAATAATCCAGGGTAGAGATGCAGTAGGCACATTGACGCCCATAATATATGCCTTCTGCATGGAGGAACTGATGGTTATCATTCCCAGGACAGAGAGAGCTAATGGGGTGAACCCATTTACTGAGCTCCTACTGGACGGGGAGAACAGCAGTGACTCCAGCAACACATGTAAGAGTCCACTGATGGACGACAGCAGCAGTGACCGGTACAGGAATCTGACAGTTCCAATTCCTCTTTCCAGCCCACTGCAGGGAAACACCATCAGGATGGCTCCCAGGAAAAAATGTATCATATTCTTGTGGTATAGGAAATAGGTGAAGAGTTTGTAGACTGTGAAGAAAGGGGACAAAAATTAAGCAACACAAAGTACAAATATTATAGTTTTTTATTATATATACTGTATATGGTGCTACCTAATGCGGCATATGGATTTACTTACAGTAAAAACAGTTTCTGAAGCTCCGTCTGATTATTGTGGTTGATTATTGTGTAAATGTGATTATTTTAAATAATGCAGGCTTATATCCCATCAGTTAACTCAGCATATCCCATTAATTAACAACCTTGTAGCTCACAGTAGCCCTGTCTTTATTGGTTTATAAGTTATCATTAAAAAAATCTATTCCCTTATGGAAAATTAACATTACTTTTTACTTCTGGAACCAGAATGTTGCACACTATTAAAACACAGCAGTTGATTTGTTTATTAATAATTGCTTTGTTTAAATCAAAATAAACTAAATCTCTTTCAACAGTTTAAAAAATTGCTGTAAAGGATTTATGCAGCAGGCACCCCCCATCATTCAGCTAACCCCACCCCCAGATTCACGCCATTTGTCGAGGCTGCCCGAGAGAGAAGGGTATTCCTGCACAACGGGAGGCTGCAGTTTCAGGACCCCAGTTTTAGGACCGCAGTTTTAGGACCCTAGTTTATTGTGACAGCGCCACCTACAGAACTGGATTACCAAAAACACAAATTTAACCCCTTTCGCGGCAAAGATAACAGATCACATTGTTAATCACAACAGATTGTTGTTCAACATTCATTACTCGTTAAAACATCACACTCTTACTTATTTTATCTGGACAAACTGAGCATCATTAGAAAGATTTAAGACTCCATAGTGTTTATGATAAAACTCAAACAGCGAACACAGAGAGATCTGGGTCTCCTCTTCCTGATTTGCGTCAGTAATGTACGCAAGTCTCATTCGCTGTACAGCTGTCAATCATCTCACGTGGTTCAACGTGACAATAATCCTGCCCTTCTGCATGACGCGGTCCTGTTATCCGTGATAACAAAGCTAAGACATATCTCTTCACCTGAAACAAGAAGCTAATAAATGCACGATTTCGAGTATATGTGGTTTGTGTGTGATTTTCGTGCAATTTTGGGTATTTTCATATGAATTAAGAATGTTTACAGTATTGCCAAGCAAGGTGTAGCCATTAGTTGCATATAAATTGCTTTATTATACCATATTTCAACATCTTTTTATGACTTAAAACCATTTTAAACCGCGACCGGAATATGGTACAAATATCCTATCTTACTCGATGGTGGTTTAAAGTGAGCTTTAAGTAAAAGTTTAATATTAATCTTTTTAATTGTATCGTGTAGCTTGATGCTACTTGCTCTAATCCACCTGCTGCAGGAGCTATTCTATTCCATAATCTTATTTGTTAAAACATATATATTTTCTAATGAGACTTAGGATCAAGGTGGATCTTGATACTATGTACAAACTAAACCACCTGGATCCTAGAACTGCGGTCCTGAAACAGCAGCCGCCGCTATATCATCCAGTTCGGTAGGTGGCGCTGTCACAAAAAACTAGGGTCCTAAAACTGCGGTCCTAAAACTGGGGTCCTAAAACTGCAGCCTCCGGTTGTGCAGGAATATAGAGCTGGTAAGTCCCGCCCCCTCCGTAAAACCCCGCTGGACCTCAAAGTTGAAAAACCGTCAATGTAAGTGAATGGGAGAAAATTATTATTTTCTGGTCCCGTTTGAATTGTGCCATGAATGTGAACATATGTTGTCTGTGAATTTTTTATATAATCTTTCATGTTACAAGTTTGACAGTATATGGTATGATTCGTCGGCTAGCAGTTGTGGAAAAGACATAACGAGAAAGACTACATGTCGCCTATGTGACGTCACCACATAAAGTTGACTTACCCGTGGTTTTCGCCAACCTCAACGATTTTGTCCTCTCCCTGAAAGAAGGCGGTGAAGTGCACCAAAGACACAGCCATGTCTAGCGGGATCCGTGAGCTAGAGCCGTGAGCTAGTGGTGTTGACGTTTCAAACGCGCCGAAAGCAGCGAAGAGTTGTAGTCCACAAAGTGCTCTCACACAAAGTCTACCCGTATCAAACTTCTACCCGCTAAATTGTAGCATTTTTCACACGAAAGATTATATAAAAAATTCACGGTCAACATATGTTCAAATTCATGGCACAATTCAAACGGGACCAGAAAATAATTATTTTCTCCCATTCACTTGCATTGACGGTTTTTTCAACTTTGAGGTCCAGCGGGGTTAGCGGAGGGGGCGGGACTTACCTATATGGGGAGGCTGCAGACCTGGAGCCGGTAGATATAGGACCCAAACAGTTTTACGCCCCTGGCAGTTTTACGCCCCTGTTGTTCCTGATGCGTCCAGTAGAGGGATATACTGCGAAATAACATCATTAAATTGACGCTAACACATTAATAACCCGTCCATAGACTTGACAATTTTGTGTTTTTTGTTCATTTAAATATAAACGCTACAGTGTAGATCTGCACGGATTAAAATAGAAAAATAGATGCAGATATTCAGTCGGTGTTCACTCTCTTCACTCAGCCTACAGAAGACTTTTGTTTTTGTGAATTGAAAAATAAAAAATACACATAGTTGGATCAACTACGTGTTATGACAAGTAATGATATGACCTACTGCAGTTATAGGCCTACTCACCGTATGTTTTTATATGGAGACTAAGTGAAATATGTTGTTGTGAATTTATATAAAGTTACATTTAGATATTAACCATATTTAGACAATTAGACATACAGTACCGTGTAATCATATGGATCCTCGATTTAATATCTGCTGTACTATTCTCTATTGGTCGTCATACAGCTACAAAACAGTGTCCTACATACGTGGTAAGATAAATTTAAGCCAGATCGTCCTGAACTTTTAGGTAAATTCTGGTCAAGTTTCATCTGCATAAAGACAGAACCATCCAATGACAAAACCTTTAAACTCAAAGGTTTCTAAAACAAATAATATCCTCGAGTCTGTTGTAAAGAACCTTTATTTTTTTTATTGACAATGTAATATTGTATTGATTTGTGTAGTAGCCTAATTCAATCTCTTTTGATGTCCGTATACCCCCTTGTTTTTTTTGTTTTTTCCCCCTCTTCTCACTGTTAATGTCTGTATCCTTTCATTTGCAATACAAAATAAATAAATTAATTAATTTAAAAAAAGATTAAAACATACCTCAATTCGTGTCGCTGTACAGCCTCCCCCTACTGGACGCATCAGGAACAACAGGGGCGTAAAACTGTCAGGGGCGTAAAACTGTTTGGGTCCTATATCTACCGGCTCCAGGTCTGCAGCCTCCCCATACTCGGACTTACCGGCCCGAGACCCAATGCAGATTTTCTGATTGGCTAACATACATGAGAGGGGGCGGGCCAAAACTAGAGGAATCGTCTAGTCGTGTTCTTTTGTTTAAATAGCCAATAAGAAGTTTCAGTCATAGAACATGCTACTTGCTAGTCACTTGTGAGTGGTATTAGTGGGCAGGCTATTCTCATTCTAGCATTTTTATTGGACAAAAATCTGTCAACAATATGTATGGTCAATTTCCCTGAAGAAAAAATATATTTTAAATGTACTAATAAGGAATTTTGTTAACGTTTAGAAGTACACTAGCATATACTTGGGACCAGAGGTAGCAGACATGGACGAAAAACCACAAAACTCTCATTTTGAGGTGTTTAAGGTACGCCTGCCTAATAACGTGATTAACACATTCATTATAGACATGAATTGTAAGTAACTTATATAGTACTTGTAAGTACAAATGGTAAACAACTCTTACCATGGCCGCTGATGACAGCACTGGACTCCAGACTGAAAAAGTGCTCCGAGAGATCCAAGTAATATGGTATGAAGCTAAAAACACATGACAGCACAATCACAAACACTATCCCACATGTTAACTCTGAATCCGGTGCAAAACCCGTAAACGTCTTCTTCCAGTTTTTCAAAGTGCTATGCATTATCAGGTCGCAAAATGTGCACAATTTACAATACACTCTTAAAGAATAATTATTTACGTAGAGCGGACCCTTTTCGTGTTTTTGAAGCACGAACCGCGACTTCCGCGTTAGAGGAAAGGTTCATCAAGGGGGTCAAAATGCGCAGCTTTTGTGCAGTTTCGTCCCAACTATTTTTCCATACTGTCTATGCTATTTTTCAGCCTCGTATTTGTGTCATGCACATATTACTTAGAATTGAACAGAACCACTATAATAACTGTGAGTAAAATTTCAAAAAGGTGATATTTTCAGTGATGTATACAAATAATATCTATATAGTCTATCTATCTATCTATCTATCTATCTATCTATCTATCTATCTATCTATCTATCTATCTATCTATCTATCTATCTATCTATCTATCTAGAGAGAGAGAGAATATATAAAATATATATGTGCAAAATAAAGAAAAGATACAATTATGCAAGGGTATAATACAGAATGCAGACTAATATTGGGCTGTATGGACACTTTATCACATTTGTGCTTGTGCATACGAGCTCAGATTAGGTCAAATTATGAATCAGTGGTAATTAATATTGTTTATTTTCTCACAGATTAAAAAAGTTATTTGCATTGTCAATAAAATAGTATGTATGCTTCCTGAATTCAATAGATCCTATTGCTTCTCTAATATGGACTTCCTGCTACTTAAATCTAATATTGTGGCATTGCGTAATGTTCCATTTCGTCACAAATTTTTATCACTTTGTTATAATAAGCGAGAAGGGAATGTACCCTCCACGGTGGGTCAAATGTGGATTTAGAGTAGACAGGAAGAGGAGAATAATAGAGAGAAATGACTGAAAAATGGTTACAAAAAGAAATAGATATAGAAAAATATAGTTTAAACCTATACACAGATTAGATCTTGCTCTCATCATGGATGAGAGGTTACCAGGTCAATTAACAGGTAAACAGCTGAAAACAAAGCATAAGAAAGGTGAGGGCAGATGTAAACCCCACTTAGCCTACTCTGTGTTTGAAAAGACAGTTTTACAAAGTCACAACTATAATGGGTGGAACAACTTAAACTGACGTAAAACGCAAAGTGGTTATTCCACTGAAATAAAAGCTCTGCCTGTTAAAAGCAGTCATACCTGTTAGTCAATGGAGCTGATTTAGATCAATGAAACCAGAGTATCACCAAAAGATATAACCATGTAAATTATATCCATGTTTTTTTTTTTTTTACATTCTGAAAAAAACCCCACTGTCTCTTAAAAAATGGGTTCATGAATAAACCATTTTCTCTGCAGTTGACTCTTGTTGACCATTATGCTCATAAAATGCATCAAATGTGTATATATTTAAAAATATGATTATGATTATAATAATTTATATATATATATATATATATATACACATATTTTTTTTAACACAGTTAATATGTAGCTTTACTGGAGGGGAAGTGCACTACCTGTGCTTTGAAGGCAGGGTGTGTGTTGAAGATTTGGTTCAGGTGGGTGGTGCACATAACTTAGTGTTCACTCACTGATACACTTCACAAGACAGCCAAACCTGACCGTGCTTTTAGTTGCCTAGAGACTTTTGTCTGTTTTCGATTTTTGCGGACACATTTTGACACATTTTAGCGGGCTGATTCCAGATATTCTGTGGGGAAACAGGCTGTCGGGTTGTCAACAGAGAAACATTTCTGTGTGAGTGAAGAATATCCATGGTTTGGTGCGTCTGTGGAGATTGTGATGTGAAGCACAGCAGGTTGTCTACACAACTGTCCGCAAGGTATGTGATGAATAAATGAATTTATTATAATTATGAATGAATAAATACAATATTTTGTCTTCATTTTATGATTAAAATGTAGTCATGTGCTGGAAAAAAAAGAGTTTCTGACTGTACAAAGATTATTTTTATATGTTGGCTTGGTAATGTTTAATAGACTGTTGCATGTTATTTACATGAGTTTACTATTTACTTTTTTTTTTTTAATTAAAGGTGTCGTAGTATATTTGTGATTTTGTTATTAATTACAAATAAATTGTATATTATTGTTGTATATTGTATATCATTGTTGATAAGAAGTTAAATTATTTCATAATCAAAAGAATGCATAATAAAAACAGCAGCATAACATACATTTTTATGTAATGACAGAGTATAACTGCTGATACTTGATCTAGAAATCAAAATACTGTCAAATATAGAATAGCTTATATATACTATTCAATATACACTACTTTTTTTGAAAGAAATTAATCATTTTATTCAGTTTTATTCAAAAAAATTCTATTTAAAATAAAAGCCGTTCTTTTGAACATTCTAATGATCTATTTAAGATTCTTAAAAAAAAGTATCATGGTTTTCCACAAAACTATTAAGCAACACAATTGTATTCAATATTGATGATGATAATAATAATAAAATAATTCAGCTTTAACATCACAAAAATAAATTACATTTTTAAATATTGGAAAATTATTTTAAATAGTAATAATATTTCACAATATTACTGTTTTACTGTATTTCTGGTCAAATAAATGCAGCCTTGGTGAGTGTCGTGCAAGTGAGTGCACATTTGAAAATATAAAGACGTGTAATACATTTTCTTCCTTTAAGAATCTCCCAAAAAGAAGAAAAAGTTATTCATTTAGCCATTCATCAATATTCATCCATTATTTCCTCCCAATGCCTAATCACTGATAACATTCACTTTTCATTACTGTACATTAGATCTGGTCAGTTGTACTTAACTGCACTCCCACAATTTATTTAACTTTTAAAAAAGCTCTTGACAAACCAGGAAAAGGTTAAGCAAATGTTTGTGGATATTCTGTTGGTTTAGCCTTATGGATTTACAAAATAAATAAGTGTGACAATCACTGCAGCTACATTTTGGAAATTGGATTACTAGTTTCTTTTGAGTCGTTTCTTTGCATCTGATGCCAAATGAGTTTTCTTTCTGTATATTTCAGAGGGATGGCGAGCAAACGATTGAGTAGATGGAATTATCTGGATTATGTGTTCTTCCTGGTCCTGCTCCTGGTGTGCCGTCCAGGTAAAGTCTGGTGCTTGTATAAGACACACCTGTGATCATTATACAGCTCTACTTAATTTCAGGGATTGTCCTCCTGTTTGCTCACCACTATGCCACAATACTACCCCGCATTTGAGTTTATAGAACAAAGGTAGATGATGAAAGTAAAACGTCTATTTGCGCAATGTGGTAACGTTAAACAATGGCTTGTGCGACTTCTAATGGAGATCCAGGTCTTCATATCCTGTATTCCGCACCTGGACATATGGGGTCCAAAAGACTGCTAGTGAAAATACTTGTTGCATTTATCTAATTTTGTAGACATGTCAAGACAACTTTTTTCTTATTCATTGTACATCATAATGTTTTTGGTTGCAGATTTGTTTTTAAATCCTAACATTTTATTTCTAGGTTTGAATCCTCTATTTTTTTTTTTTACCCCACTGTGTATTAACATATTTCCCTCAGTCAATGTATTTATGCTGTATATACGCATAAGCAGCAGTTTGTTCACACTACGTGTGTATTTGTCTGCGTGTCTACTAGTGTAAAGAGAAACATCTCAAATATATTGTTCTCTGTTCCTGTAATGGGAGTGTATCTGAGTCACTTAAAATATGAGCTGTGATCGCTTTTAAACACAATAGCTTACATACAAATACAGCTCAGTCAACCTGCTGGACATGTTTTTGTCTAGCAGAAAACAAAAGCCAATTTCGACGTATACTTATGAATAAGCTAAATGAGCAGACAAAAAGAAAGAGATATAGACAGATAAAGAGCAGCCTTAAAAATCTACCTATCAAGTTAAATTAGGCTATTTTAACATGCTGCATGTTATAACGATACATTCAATGTGATTTAATATTTTCTGTATTTTTCCCCCCTACAGTAACGTCAAACACAACTGCCACAACGACTGGGTCTCCAGTAATCCCGGCATTTACAGGAACTTCAGCCACATATTTGACAACAGTGACTGGAGGAACCACAGATAACATTACGACAGAAAGTCCTAGTCACTCATTGACAGCAAGCTCTCTTGGCGTGCTAATTACAACAACAATGACGGAAACCTCAACCACATCTCCTAACATAAGCACAACAATCCCAGCATTGACACTTACGACGGAATTACACAGCACTTCTAATCTAAATACGGAAAACACACCATACACATCCACTGAAAACACCACCTCTTCTGAATCAACCACAATATCCACATCCACTGTAAACACAACTTTTTCTGAATTAACAACAATCTCCACATCCACTGAAAACACAGCTTTTTCTGAATTAACAACAATCTCCACATCCACTGTAAACACAACTTTTTCTGAATTAACAACACTCTCCCCATCCACTGTAAACACAACTTTTTCTGAATTAACAACACTCTCCCCATCCACTGTAAACACAACTTTTTCTGAATTAACAACACTCTCCCCATCCACTGTAAACACAACTTTTTCTGAATTAACAACAATCTCCCCATCCACTGAAAACACAACCTTTTCTGAATTATCAACAATCTCCACATCCATTGAAAACACAACTTTTTTGGAAACAACCACAAACTCCACAACATTCACAGCAACAGTAAGTACTACAAATAGACCATTATTAGCACAAAAGCTCCATTTACATCCTACTGTATGTTATCAGGCACCATATTAATAGACTCATTGCCAATATCATCTTCAAGCCCGAACCATCATCCTCTGCCTATACAAATGATACAACACCGCTGATGACAACCATTAACCAAACATTTACAACGCCCGGTAAGACATGCAATGTAAAGATTTATCTCTGTATGCACTTTCTATCTTATTTTACCCTCCTATATCTAATAAGTTATTCTTGTTTAGTTACAGCACCCAAATATTGTGACTTTCGCTGTGATGGTAAATATTACAATTTCATCCAACATAATGGAACATTTTCCTGTTAAATGGAGGGAATTCAATGCATAACTGACTCTTTTGGTCTTTGTTTAGTATTTTACTGGATTACTACCTCTGTAGCGGTACTGGGAACACCCCAAAGTGAACAAAATGTCACAACACAAGTAAGTTCAGGAATGATACTGACTCAGCCATTTTATTTTATGGTATTGTATTTTATTTTATTGTATTTTAAAAGAAGTTGCTTCAGTTAAAACACCTCAAACATGCATTTAAGTCTGAGACTAAGCTACCAGGAAGCAATAGCTGTCATTTCGTCTAGGTTAACTATTGACCCGATGTAGTCCGTTTACTATGTAGTGGGTTACTATGAGTAACCCACTTCTATAGCCAAAATAACCTTGAATTTGGGTACATGTCATTGTTGCCAAAATAACTTGCGAGATTAATGATATTCCATCATGTAAGCAAGTCAACAGTGATTATAAGGAATTTGGTTTCATTTCTTTGACATGTTATACTTGATGATTAGTCTATTCTTGGGCTATGGTTAGAACTCTATAAAATTTTAACTGACAGCCCAAAATTTGCTTTGCTGTGTTTTTGGACGGCTATTAGACTCCTTTTAAAACGCAAAATTGCTTGCTGGGCTTAAGCCTTGTCTGTGAAACCGGGGGTTTATTTCCTATATCATTGATATTTCTTATAACTGTTAATAATATTGAAAATATATTCAAATGTAACATTTTACAATAACTATATATTGCATTTTTACATTTTTATTTGGAGACTATATAAAGAAATTATATTGTCTAGGAAAATATGTAAATTATTTTACAGTTGTCTGTCATTCTTTGGAAAGCAGTAATTTAACTCAGTTACCTGCAATGTGTTTTTCAGCTTAAGGACATTTTCGGATCCAAACTAAATACATGTCTCAATGCTTCTGATTATGCAATTTCACGTAGCATCTTGATCTACAATTCAAGCAGCATAAGGTACAGCACACTGTAGTGACCTTATGAACCTAAATGTTCTCACTCAAGGATATGTTACTACCTTCAAACTGAATGCTTATTTAATTTTTTACTTTCTGTAACTTAAAAAAAATATTTTATCATCATGCATTAATGGCTGTCACAAAGTTAATTCCTTCATTTAATGGGGGATGTTTAAAGAGCTTTCGGTTGCCATTTTTTCCCCTGACCTCAATTCACACACAAGGACAGAGAGGATGAATCAACTGTCTGCAGGCTTTCCTGTGCTTTGAAAAGTTGTATGACAATTTAACAATTTCTCCTTCTGTCTGTTCTGCAGTTCAGTAGAAGGAAACCCCAGCCTGTTTGAAGTAAGTGCTGAATCAGTTACCGGTATTTCATCAGATTTGATATCATATGAATGCACAACATTTACTTTTATTTTTTAATATTAGGCCATGGAGTTCACATGTGATCAAAAAAATATTACAAAGTCAGTACCAAATGCTTCTCTCCTCCATATCAAACATATTCAAGCATTAGATTAAATGATTTTAAGCTATAAGCTTGTCATCATCCTGGTGTTTTCTAACAGGATTGCACAATGCAATATTCTTCTGAAGCTGAGAGTTCCTGTTGATGTTTGCTGCATTAGAAACACTGTGACGGTAATGAACTCGAACATCAATGTCACTGTGGTGGGACAAATAGAAAGAGTGGGTTAGTAAAATCCTCCTAATTCTTGTCTTTAATACTAAAACTAATAATTTTGGTTATTATATGTAATTTTTTTGCTGAATGTTTATTGTTTTTATATAGAATAAAAGCACTATGTTGTTCCTTTTTTTTTAAAATGTTGACATAGACTGCAATTTCCACCAGATATAGTTCTTTTAGTTTAGAAATGGAAAAAGTGCTTCACGAAAGTAATATCACGTAATCTAAAAGATGTGAATATTTGAGTGATATGGATATGTTTTTGGGCAGGTGTGTGTGTAGATAACATTACAGAGATCTTGGCTGGACAATACGACAAATGCAATCAATCAATCACACTTGATGAATGTAGAGCAGGAGTAGCACGACAAAACATCTCATGGTAAGTTTACAATCAAACTGGACAGGATGGTATCTGTATCCTGCTTATTCCTATTAGAGTAGGGTACAACATCATTTTTTATTAAACAATTTTTACATGCTTAGTTTTCTTTATATCCTGTCTCACTTTATTGTACTTATTTTCGTAGTGGAAACAGTACAAATGTGATTTTTCCATTGGATAATACTGGTGCTTCTGAGGTCTGTCCTATTCCACGTAAGGCTTCCTTTATCCTCTTTCATAAACCTTCTGTGTGCTTTAGATTCATTTCGTCACTCAGAAATGTGACATACTTTAAAGTTCTTTACTTCTGATTATTTATGTTTATGGACAATTAGACATTTCTGATCGGTCGTGTGTCATGATTTATTTTTACGTTTTCTTTTGTTTTTCACTAACGCCAGCGTGTTATTGTTCTTCATACTGCAATGGCTCAGGTAAGACAAATTTATCATGTAAAGAGTCTGTAGTGGAAAGTAGTAGAATGTAAATATTAAGGTTATTCTTACACTTCTTCCTCTATTTTAGATTTTTACTATTACACTACCATTTCTACGAATTATATAATAAACAACCCTGAAAGCCAAGTAAGTAACACGTAGTGTTGTATTCAGATCTCTGAATTTGAATTAATCAGTCTATGAGTTACGTAATGATTTGTCATAGTACTATTTATCCATATATTTATTTTTGTTATTTGTCAACAGATTCTAAATTTTTTGAAAAACTCGTCATGCCAAAACATGTCGTAAGTTAGACAAATCCTTTCAAATAAAATGTTCATTTATTTGCCAGATACTATAATCCAAAGTAATTTACGATGCATTCGTTTTACCATTGTGTGTGTGTTCTCTGAATATCGGACCCACAGCCTTAGCACAGTACAGCACAATACTCTACCATTTGCACTACAGGAACTATACAATTATCTATTGAATATAGTACTTTAACACTCCTCTTTCTCTTCTCCATTTTAGATATGTTTGCAATGTTTCACAAACTTTCAGAAGTCACCTTCAGGTAAGATATATTCATATCAAAAGTAAGATGTTTTTCAGTCTTAGAATGGTTCAGATCTCCTAACTATTTGCAATTTTGATTCCTGTAGGACTCAAACGGGATTTGTGAGAACACGAGTAGGTATGTCGAGTCTCATTCCAGCATTATGTTCTATTAAAGTTTTCAAGTTGCTGGGTGGTTCATGTACTACTCCTTTTTTCCCAGTGTGCAGATTTGTAAAATTATAGTTAAACTAGATAAAGCCATGGACTTGTGTGATATTCGCACGGCTCTAACGGCCATCTTAGAACCATATAACGGCTCTTTGACCTTTGGCGGAGTTGTGAGCAGAGTGGGTAAGTGTCTTCTGTAAACATAGTTATATATCTAATGTATATCTGAATATATCTGATGATGTGGTTATGTTGATTTTCAGCAATCTGCTCTCATAATTCTACGAATCCTTTACAACGAACTCTCAGATGGCAGCCATCTTTGAGTACAAATTTCAGTTCTGAAGTCTTCTGCATGGAGTCAAACAGAGAAATCTTTAACGGATACTGGTTAGTAGAGCTACCTCAATGCTTGTCTTTGCATATAATGTGTCATATGTATATATATTCATACATGATATTTGTTTTATACATATAATATACAGTAGTAATATACAGTACATCCTACACACATATATATGTAATATATGTGTGAATGTTTACAATGTGCAACATTTAAAATGATTAAAAACACTGTTAATTTTTTTAACAATGCTTTTTATTTATTATTTGTTGTACAGCTCAGAGGGCAGTACAGTCATCCCCCTAAATGGCAGCTGTAATTCATCCACAGCCCCATTCCAAGACATCACCACAACTCCTCCATCATTCCCACATACCTCACTTTCAAACACAACATCCATCAACGCTACAGTCACACCGGTGCCAACTTCTGTGAATGTAACAACCTCACCTGCTAATGTAACAACCTCAGGTAATGTACTGTAGGTGCATTTATGTGTGCATTTATTTATACACAGTCTAAATATAGAACATTAAGTAAATTTTTTTATTATATATTATTTCATGAAGAAATGGAAATTATCACATTATTGTAATGACAAATAAGCAAATAATTTTTTTTTCTCGCATTACAGTAATGACAAAACTGACAGGTCTCTAGAGATTCACCTTGTTACTGTCATAAATCGGCTGAATTTTTCTGTTTGTCTCCCTTTCCTCTTGGTTTAGGATCCTGGAGCACACCAGGGGCATTAGATGCTGCTGGACTGTTGAATTTGAGTGCAAATGCTTCATCTTTAAACGCCACTCAGGTGGATCAGCTCTTATCACAGCTAGAGACACTTTTGTCAGGGCCCAATATCAGCCTGGCTGTGGCAAACACTTCCGTCAATATTGTCAACAACCTCCTTGATGTTCCTTTAGATGTAATCACTAATTTCTCACAGAGGTGAGGTGCCCTCTACAAAAAGATCTGTGTCATGACTCATGTGCAAGAGCGCCCCATTTATTCTGATATAACAATACAAGTATTGAGTGTCTTATAATGTAAAGAAATTTTATTTACCTAAACTATTCACTTTTGATTTAGCTGTACATAGAATACACTATTAAAAATAGTCTGACTGACAGTCAAGCTGTTTGCCTCTGGTTACTATAGGGCCATTACGATTGTGGACACAGTGGGTCTTAAACTGGTTGTATCAGAGGCGAGTCAGTCAGTACTTTCACAATCACTGGCTCTGGCAGTGAAGAAAGTCGACGGGGCCAACTTTCCGGAGACATCCTTCTCCTTACTGGAGTCCTCTAACCTGCAGGTAACATCTCCTTCATTAATTCTGATTCATCTTACAGGCTTTAGATAATGTTTCTGTTTTGATAAATGCTGTAGAATACAAAAAAAAATACAGATAGATCAATTTTTTTTTTATATATGTGGGATGGCCCCATACTAATTCTGGTTTGATTTGCTTTAAATAAAAAGTATTATTATATTAAATTGTATATATATGTATTTAAAAAAAAATAGGTTTAACTATAAATGTTCTTCTTTTTTAACTTCTTAACAATGGGTTTCTTTTAATTGTATAGTTCTTGTCGTTTAAAAAAAAGTGCTTTACTATTATTATTTATGAAGCTTGTTTCCACCACAGAATAAAAAATAAAAAAGGTAATTGCCACTTTTTATCTCACAATTATGACTTTATAACACGCAATTGCGACATTTTAAATCACGCAATACTGATTGTATATCTCGCAATTCTGAGAAACAAAGTCAGAATTGAGAGATGTAAACTCGCAATTGTGAGATAAAAAGTCTCAATTATCTTTTAAAATGTTTTATTCTGTAGTGGAAACAAGCTTCCATAACTATATACTATTTATTATTGTCAATAATCACTTTCGTATCACTTTCTGTATTATATGTATCATGGCCGTATATACTACACTACACAAATGAAGTGACAATAAATGTTGATGAATAAAATGATTTGTTTTTTATGAGTCCAAAGTTCCTGATTTGGTTGTGCTATGTTTGGCATTACAGATTCGAAGTAACCCTGGCCTGGACGCTGAAGACATTGTGTTTAGGGTTGGGTCCACTGCTCTGGGTTCAGTCACCCTCCCAGCGTCCCTCACGCAGAACCTCACTCTCGATCAGCAGCAGCTCGCATCCAGAGTCCAGTTCAACTTCTTCCAGAAGAGCTCCTTCTTCCAGGTCTGGGCGCATCTCCTGATACAGAGCAATGCTTTCGATTCAAATGAGTTTGCTTTCTATTAAAATGATTGCCTCATATTTGAAATAGCTGAATTGTGTGGTGTGACCTGATATGATCGATGACATTATCTTGCTAGCACATCTCAGAACAAAATCTGCTTGTATTGCTGTAGTTATTGTGCTACATAGGAAGCTTAAGTTTAATTCAGCTGAATCAGTATCTGAACTCTTTTGTATTTCTCTCAAATACAGGACAAATCACTGGGACGAGTACGTATACTAAACAGCGGGATTTTGGGTAGCAGTGTGGCTAACCTGAGCATCTCTGGTCTACAGAAGGACGTGCTGATAACCCTGCGAAGCACAAACCCCATTCTGGTAAAAATAAATAACATTAAAGAATTATTAAAACAACAATTTAACAATCACAATAGCTGCGTCCTAAATTGCATCCTTGCATCCTTCCAAGGCTGTATTTGTTGTGGCCTACAAATGCATCCTTCTTTGAATCTATACCAAGATTCATTGCACGCCATATTACACTAAATTATATAAAATGCCGGATTACACTTTTAAATGTAAGAAAATCTAAATCTGTTCAAATGTTGAAATGCGTTTTAATAGAAAGTTTATACTTTACATAAATGGACCATGGTGAGCATTATTTAGACAGGTTGTGAACCCTTTTTTTTTGTTTTCAGACAGTTGAATATAACTTTTAACGGCAGCTGTCAAAGTTGCTAGGCGACAAGAATAGTCCTCCCTAGGCTAGACCGTCCCATTTAACAAAAGTCAGTCCGGCCTTCGCGGACATTTAAGGCGTGGCCTTCGAAGTCGCCGTCCATCGGAGGACGCAGCCTCTGAATTGGGACACAACTAATAACAGATTTATACTTCAATACAATGTTGTTTTCTTGTCTTACTCTCTTTTTCTTCCTCCACAGATCGGCAAAGCTTTCTGTGTATTCTGGGACTTTACCTTAAATGGTAAAAGTTGTGTTTTAATGTTCTCTTCTTTACGGAATAGACTCCAAGTCTGATTTTTTATTTAGTTATGTGTGTGTTTTAAACATTGGTGACGTGTTTGCAGGTAACTCGGGCGGCTGGAATTCTTCTGGGTGCCGTGTGCTTAATTCTTCTGCTGAAGAAACGCAGTGCGCCTGCGATCACCTTACCAGCTTCGGTATTCTGCTAGTGAGTTAACAGCACAAACAATTTACATCTCTTGACATATCCTTGTTTAACATGACGTTTAGATTCTTTGGGATGCCATAATTGTGTTTGGTTAAATCTTGCCTGACAGGACATTTCCAAGACTGACATCCCTCCAGAGCATCTCATCATCCTGACATACATTACACACATCGGCTGTGGTATCTCGGCCATTTTCCTGTCTATGACCCTGCTCACTTATCTGGCCTTTGGGTAAGGATCCTTTTGACCAATAGAGTCACCATTTAACATTCAACCATCCACCATTTAACTAAGCTTGTTTAATATTGTAGTAAGAAGTCTCACCAAGTCTGCTTTTATTCGATTTTCAGAATTCTTTGATGTATAGAAAGTAAAAAAAAAAAAAAAATTTTGTGTTATTATTCATTTTGACCCCCAAACTTATGAATGGTAGAGTGTATGTTTAAAAGATAACATCTTAAAAAAAAAAAAAATCTCTCTACAGTAAACTGCGCAAAGACACCCCATCTAAGATCCTAATCCAGCTGTGTTTGGCCTTGCTGCTGCTCAACCTGGTGTTCCTATTGGACGGTTGGCTAGCTCTGTACCCAGATACTGAGGGCCTTTGCATCTCCACTGGTTTTTTCCTGCACTATTTCCTCCTGGCGTCTTTTACCTGGATGGCACTGGAGGCCGTCCACATGTACCTGGCCCTCGTGAAGGTGTTTAACACCTACATCTCACGCTTTATGTTGAAGATCGGATTTGCTGGATGGGGTATGTGACTGATCTGTAACTTACATTTTATCTGCACAAGTTTTGAAGACTGCTTTGTTCAAAGTGTTTAGTCTGTCTGAGAGCATATGACATCATCATTTTTTTTCTTCAAAGGCATTCCTCTCATCGTAGTCATAATTGTCATAGCCATTAACAAAGACAACTATGGCCTTGTGCCATATGGAAAGTATACAGATGGAACAACAGATGATTTGTGAGTAACAATTCCTATATTTCTTAGGACTAAGTTGATATATATATACACATTTATTTTAGAGTTAAATTAAACGTCCCTTTTCCAGACTAAGGAAACCTTGTTTTTCCCTACAGTTGCTGGATAAAAAACGACACTGCCTTCTATGTTGCTGTGGTGGCGTACTTCTGTGTCGTCTTCCTGCTGAACTTCACCATGTTTATCGTGGTGATGATCCAGCTGTGCCGCATTAAGAAGCAGAACCCTCACAACGTGCAGAATCGCAGCGGCTGGCAGGAGGTGCGCAGTGTTGCTGGACTCACCGTGCTTCTGGGCCTCACCTGGGGCTTCGCTTTCTTCGCCTGGGGTCCCGTTAACCTGGCCTTCATGTACCTGTTTGCTATTTTTAACACTTTACAAGGTTGGTCTCAATTTGCACAGATGCTCTACCATTGAACATTAAATTGACTCTTTTTAAGAAATACACCTAGTATTATTGTGCACTATTCATCAGAAAGTTATTATAAAGAAAAGTAAAAAAGTGCGTTTTCAAAAACTTGTAGCTATATGATATATAATAGTATATAATAGCTAAATTACTTTTCAGCCAGTGGCTTTCAACGTGGGGCTTGAGGACCGCAAGAGGTGTCATTAGAAAATTTTTAGGGGGAAAAAATATTTTTCAAATTAAGTTCTTTAGGAATGTAAAAGATAACCGCAAACCCGCTGTGGTATAAACATTTATTGTGAAACCACAATACAAATACATTTTATTTGAATTGAAAATGCTTCTTTTTAGGTTTATACATCAAACATTAATAGTGGACACAAAAATACACACTTAATATAAATCAATATTTTACAGATTATAATTGTATTTAATTGAATACAGCTTTAATTCATTAATTAAATTCACTTTGTGGCTTTAGTGCAGTGGTCATACTACATTACCGTTCAAATGTTTGAGATTTTTTAATGTTTCTGATGCTCTCAAGCTCTTATTATTACAACTTAATATAACTGTTTTCTATTTTAATTAATATAGTTTAAAAATAAATGTATTCCTGTGATGGCAAAGCTACATTTTCAGCAGGCATTATGCTGCCTTCACGTGCTGTGGAAAAGATGATATTTTCCACTTGTGAACTGGTATTTACCAGTGTGTTGTGTTCAAGTGCTTTTGTTGTCGTAATGTAGGAAAAAGATGGACTCACAGATCCAGACCTGTTATTTGCCTAAAACGATTTTAGATTGCTCAAGTCATCTGCTACAGCAAGAAGATGATTTGTCAAAACTCAAACGGTAAATAATATGCTAATGCTGTATATTTTCTAGATCATGAATAGTAGATATTTTTTTAAGGACAAGGGAGTTAATAGAGCTAATATTTCTGTTTTAGCTGCAAATGCTAGGTCTACCCTTACCATTCACAACGCTTGCGTCGCTCTCCGCCATGTTGAAAAGGTCAAAGGTTATCTCATCTCGGCAACTCGTGCATCAAAATATTCTACGAGTTGCCCAGTGGAAAATACCACATGAGGGGGTGTTCATGTGCATTTTCCACGTTGGCTTTTGGTATTTACCATAATTACCATAGCACGTGAAGGCCAAGGCACCATTACTTCAGTGTCACATGATCCTTCAGAAATCATTCTAATATGCTGATTTTGTGCTTAAAAGGATATTCACCCAAAAATGAAAACATCCTCATGTCGTTTCAAACCCATAAGGCTTTCTTTTATCTTTGAATCACAAAAGAATATATTTTAGAGCTTTCTGTCCTTCATTGACAGTCCACGCAACCCTTTGACGCTTCATAAAGTTCATAAAGAGATCGTAAAACTAATCCATATGAATCGAGCGGTTTACTCCAAATTTTCTGAAGAGACTCAATCGCTTTATGATGAACAGATTGAATTTAGTCTTTTATTCACATATAAACATTCATCAACTCACACATCAGGTTTGTTCTTGTCAAGCAGGTTCGGTTGAGCTTGTTTATGTTCGCGTATCAGTGTTTATATCTTTTTTATTTTATATTTTTTTACAGTCTATGGTTTATATGAATAAAAGCGTGGTAGTTGCGTAGCTGTCAACGTAGAGACAGAAATCTCTGAGATTTCATTCAATTATCTTAATATAGTGTTTAGAAGATGGGTGAGTAATTGATGACAATTTTTTTTTCATTTTTAGGTGAGGTGACCTTTTGAGTAACATTTAAAACATTACAATGTTTAATGTTAATAATGTATAACGTTGCTGTCACATTTGATCAATTTATTTGCTGAATACAAGTATTATTAGCCTACATTCTTTTAAAGTAGGCTAAGTCTTAATGACCCCAAACTTTTGAACGGTAGTGCATCAATCAATCAACAAACATATTATCAAGTGAAACATGCAGGGTTTATTTTTAGCATTCTGATGGCATGTTGACACTAGAATGCACCCTTCCCTTCGTAGGAGTATTCATCTTCGTATTCCATTGTGCAATGAAAGAGAACGTCAGACGACAATGGAGGACATACCTGTGTTGTGGCAGACTGAGACTGTCAGAAAACTCAGGTACGAGGCCTTTGTGAGTTCATGCGTGTATCTGACTTATGTGACGTATTTCTCTAATTGCCACCCTTTTCTCTTTTATTTACGCTACAGAATGGAGTCGCACGGCAACGCAGAAGATAAACAAAGCCTCTAAGGAAAAGACTTCATTCCACTCATCGAATTCTAACAATTCTAAATTATCTTTCCTGAACCATGACACTTTAGCATCTGATGTGCCTATGGGCATCGGTGAGTATTACCCTTATTAGGCATTCTCTGGTATTACCTGCTAGACGGGCCGCCGTGCGAATAATCTTTCTGCATTCGTTTATTACCTGAAATTCCTATTTGAAACAGCAGGTGATGCTATCTGATCTTTAAATGGTAGCACTGCCCAACTTCTTCCACTTCCTTTTAATAAATGTTTTAATAGAGCCTAATATTATCTATGTCAACCATATTTGATACATTTAAACGTTTAGTTTAATAGTAAATCTAAGTATTGAGATATTTGAATTATTAATATTTATACATTAGCCAAATTAGATTGAATAGGTTTTGTAAAATTTGAGCTTTTTGTCTGTAATTGCAGATAACCCGATGGACGACAGGATAATAACTGCAGGAGAGCCCGTCTCAGGTTCTGACGTGGTATTGAATGAGATCAATGACCAGTACCGGGGTCAAAGGTCATACTGAATACACTGACCACAGTTGGTATGAGTGTGTGTGTGCACATCTAATGGTCTAACAAGTAACTGTATTTCAATTATGTTTACTTAAAGTATTGTGTGTTGTATATACAACAGAAAATATATATTTTACTTCAAATTAAGCACTTTAATTAATGCAATTATTTAATGAAGCTACCGTACTACCACAACATAACACCTTTTAATCCAACAAAAAACATATCCGTTGGTCTAGGGTAAGTAGTTAGAATTGGCTTATTGTCTATGAAAAAAGAAGAAAAAAAGCCCTTATATTGTTATGGTTCAATTACATTTTATGTATCTGTGAGACTGCAATATTCAATTCATGTATGTTGTCATCTGTATTTGAATTTTTGTATTTTCATAGCTTTTCAAAATGAATTTTACACTTGTGAGTATAACAAAAGATATACTTGTTGTGGAGTGCCTGGCTGATATAAGATTTGTAAGACATTCGTAGTGTTACTAAAGACTTCTATTTAAATGAAATGGTTTCCACAAAACTTAAGTGGCAAAACTGTTTTCAACATTAGTAAAGAAGAAAAGTTTTTTTTAGCAACAAATCAGCAAATTAGAATGATTTCTGAAGGATCATGTGACTGAAAATTCAACTTTACCATCGCATAAATAAATGCCATTTTAAAACATATGACGAAAACTGTTTACTTTGTAATATTTAATAAAATTACAGTTTTTACTGTATTCTTGACCAAATAATGCAGCCTTGGTGAGCATAAGAGACTTTTCATTAAAAAAATATTAGCATCCCCAAACGTTTGAGCGGTAGTGTAAATGTTATGGGTTACTGTGATTGGTCCTTTTACTCATCACTTCCTGTTCAAGTGGGCGGTTCTACCAGAAAAACATGGCCCAAACTTTATACTGAGTCAAAAGTCTTACTATACAAGAGTAGAACTAGAAGGGGGGTTATTTGATTTATTTTATTCACATGTTCATATAATTATTAAATATATAAAGCAGGTTGTCTTGGTTTCCACATGGGGTGGCTTGAGAAAGAGACCCGAGTTGAGTAGATAAAGCTGGGATGGATCTCATAAGAAAAGTTTTAAGTATATCCTTAAATGAGATGAACATGTTCCTTGTGTTTTAGAGTTCATTTATGACAAAAGACATTGCTTCAAATGCTATAAGGAATAAAAAAAAGTTTAAAAGATCTTTTACACATGAACCATATCTAATGTCCATATGGATCTTTCTCCGGTAGGATTTGATCAACACTGTCCACTTTGTCAGGTCACTTGTGCTTATTGCAATCGTTTGTCCATTTGTCTTGTGCAATAACAGTACTGTAGCGTATCCTGGACTTATAACAGCAAGCTACATAATCAAGAGTAGATACACCAGTAGATGATGTTGAAGAGAAGATATGCCACTGGAAAGAGGATTCTGGAGTACGAGTCAATCATGTAGCTGTTGCTCATTATGAAGCGGATGTTTTTGCCCATTGAACGTTTCCTCCAAAGTCTCGTGCCTTCGGTGGGTGGCGGGTCAGTAGAAGAGGCCCTGGCCGGGATGGTCCGCGTGGTGCTGGGTGTGGTGGGGAGCTCGGGGAAAGGCGATACATCTATGTCATCGTGAAAGCAGCCGTCGTAGGCCATAGCCTGGGATGCGTTGTAAGAAACTGGAAGCTTTGGTAGGAAGCAAAAGAAAGAGAAATGCAAGAAAGGGAATATCTGTTACAGTAAATATAATATGGATAAAAAATATATAAAATTTCTATTAAATTTGTACATTAAAGTCAACTAATGCCATTTGTAACCCATTTGATCTGAGTTGTTACTAATGTAAAACCAAAATAAATTAATATGGGTTTTCTTTCAACCATTGCAAGAAGCTTTAAAAATCTCTTATCGTTTTAATTTTAATAAAATAAAAATATTTTTTTATATTATATTATTTATGAATTAGATTTATGATTAATAATAATATTATTATAAAATTACTAATTATTATAATTTCATTATTATTATTATATATTTTGCCAGAAACTATAATTATTTGACAGAATTGTTACCACGGTAAAGTTTTGTAAGTCCAATTAAGTTGTTTTAATTTTTTAAATAAAATAATATGTAAAATATTATGTATTTAAATACATTTAAAACATATAAGATAAATGTATTTATATTATATTATTTATTATTATTTTTACATTTTTAAATGTAAATTCATAATTTCATATTCATAATTTATAATAATATATTATAATGTATAATTTATACATAATATTATTATATAGTATTCATCCTTAATTTTATTTATAATATATAATATATATATATAATATAAAAAAGAATATTATAAATGCATTTATTTATCTTCAAGATTTATTTTTGATTGATTTTGTTTAATTTTGTTAATACAATTAAATTCTAATTAAGATGTTTTGATTTAGTTAATTAAAACAATTATAATTAATGAATTATTAAATTTATTATAAATATGAATTATTCATTTTATATTATAAAATTAATAATTGTAATTATTACAGTATTTTGCCAGAAAATTATGGTTACCAAGGTAAAGTTTTGTTACACCAATGACTTTTTTTATTTGTTAATTTATTAATATATTAATATTATATTAATTATAAATGATGATTATTGTAGTATTTTGACAGAAACCATGGTTACGATGGTAAACATTTGTTATCAGCAATTAATTTGTGTTGCCTTAAAATGACCATAGGGGGCGACGTATAACTTAAAAGTGAATATTCAGTCTTGGTCACAGTTTAGCAGAGCAAATATTCCCATATATAATCTCTGATCAGTGTGTGACCCTGACCTTTCCTTTCTGAAGTTTTTTCATCTCTTCCACCGTAGTGAAGTAGTTCACGGCAGCATATTCGATGACCGACAGGAAAACAAAGAGGAAACTGGCCCAAAGGTAGATGTCCACCGCCTTCACATAAGACACCTGAGGCATTGATGCCGAGACGCCCGTTATTATAGTAGTCATGGTCAACACGGTTGTGATTCCTAGGAGATCAAAATAAAGGGAAAGAGAAGCGGTTTTATGAGCAGCCATAGGTTAAGAGGAATTTCCAGTTAAGAGGAAATTAAAAAGTTCAACCAAAGAATGTTTCCATTTAATACATTTCACACAAGAGCCCCTAGATTATGGAAGTCAAACTGTGTGTAAAAGGAAATGAAAGTGTGAGAAATGTATGATATTCAGTACACATTTGCTTTATCTCACATGCCACAATTCTTCTTAAGAAAACACACAGGAAGACAGTGTGGGAATTCTTCCATCCTGTTCAAAAACCACAGTATTGTGACTCTCTGTGGGCATGTGGTATGATGTCAGTGACGTGTGTGAAAAGGGCAACTTCCTGGCTGGGTGTCTAACGCCTGCTGAGTATCAAGGTATTTTTGAGGTAATTTAATTCTGTTCTCTCTAAACCGGTTTGTGCTTGTTACAACCAGAGAGGACACAGTAAAACGCACACAGCTCATTACAAACCCACCTGGGGCGATTCGACAGAAACTGCCCGTCACAGGCTTTACGTTGAGACAAGACCAGTTCAATAGAACAAATAAACAGGATACAGTTTCTTAAATGTAATCACCATGGTTGCTAATGGATCGGAATCTAAAACGACGAGGTTTACCTAGAGAGACACGAGCCGGTACAGCTCTCCTGTCGATCCAGAAGGAGACCCAGGAGAGCATGACCATTAGCATTGTGGGAAAGTACGTCTGCAGCATGAAGAAAAATATGTGTCTCCTGAGGATGAAGTTTATGTACAGCCTGTTATACCAGCCTGATAGAAACAGAGAGTACAGGACATTTACAACAGATACTGAGCACAAGAAAGAAAGATTCAAAATAACGTTTCCAAAAGGGTTTCACAGTGTTGGGGTGTCCATACTCGGTCCTGGACGGCCACTGTCCTGAAGGGTTTAGCTCCAACACTCCCGCCTGGAGGTTTCTAGTATGTCCTAAGAGCTTGATGAGCTGCTTCAGGTGTTTAACTGCGGTTGAAGCTGGACTCTGCAGGACAGTGACCCTCCGGGAGAGCCCTGCCATAGAAGAACCATTTTTGGTTCCCCAAAGAACCTGTGCCTTTAAAAGAACCATTTTTTTTCTTAGTATGAAGAACATTTGAATAATTTTAACTATAAAGAACCTTTTGTGCCATGGATGTTTAAGGTTCTTTATGAACCATCAATGCAATAAAGAAATATTACAATATTAAACCTTATTACAGAAAAAGAAAAAAGAGAGGGATCTCTTACTTATCGATTACTTTTAATATATTTAATAGAATAATGAACTTAGTGACAATTTCATACATGTTAGATGATTTAGTTAAATAACTTTTAAAATATAAATAAATAAATAAATAAATGTATTTTCAGGAAAACAGGGTTGGCACAAAAAAAATGAATAAGAAATATAATGGATTATTTTTTATATATATACTGTACATACATACACACATACACTACTATTCAAAAGTTTGGGAACAATATTTAAATGTTTATGAAATATGTATTTTATGCTCATCAAGGCTGCATTTACTTGATCAAAAATATAGTAAAAACACTAATATTGTGAAATAGTATTACAAAGTTCTATTTTCAAATGTAATTTATTCCTGTGATGGCAAAGCTGAATTGTCAGCATCATTACTCCAGTCTTCAGTGTCACATGACCCTTCAGAAATCATTCTAATATAATGATTTGCTGATCAGGAAACATTTCCCATTATTATCAATGATGAGAATAGTTGTGCTGCTTAATAATTTTGTGGAAACTTTTTTGAAATAGATATTTTGTAACAATGTAAAAGTCTCTAATCACTATTGAACACCCTTGCACCCTTGCTGATTAAAAATATACATTTCTTTTTTTAAAACAACAACAACAACCTTACCTACCCTAAACTTTTGCACAGTAGTGTATAGTATTTGTTAACTCTGGCACACCAAAACTGAATTTAATGTTTTCTATTAAAATGTTTAATATTAAAGTTAGTCACAGCTTGTATCTAAGATTTGGGGAAACAGGTTGAGAAACCTGAGAATAACCCAAGAAATCTAAGGCAAAAGAAGAACTGCATATATCCAAAGGTTTCAGCCAAGAATGCTGGGATATCTCATTCTCTGGACTCTATGTTGGTTCGCTGTGATAAGCCTCATGGTTCTACGGTAATAAAAGCATGCAGGAGGAAGTGAAGCAGACATACCGGTGCTGCTGTAGAAGGCTAGCCCGTAGGAAGGGTGGAATTCTTCAATAAAAAACTGCGAGAGTGCAATCTCGTCAGTCCTTAATGAATCGTTCCCATTCTTCCAATAGAGCATGAGGTCGTTCTCATTGTACGCGTCTTCAAGAGAGCAAAGAGACGTGGGAAGGGGAGTAGGGATGTGTGAGACAGCAAACTCTCTTTGAAGATACATGGGCGGCACCCCTCAGAGGAGAAAACACAGAGCATCCAAAACTATCTCCGTCGTCTCTCCTCTGAAGCTGAGGCCCATGTAATTCTGTGTCATGTGTGAAAGAGACAGAGATACTGTAGGCAATTGTTTTATATCTGCAAGAATGAATCAGATTAAATAAGACTGTTGGCTGTTGTTAGCGAGTAAATAAAGAAGGGTAATATGATAAACCACTTGCAATCCAGAAACTTCTATAGAGTGCTACAGTGCCCACCCACTTCTTCAGTGGCGTTGGTTCTAGAAGTATTTTTTTCCCATTAATTTCTCCCATTGGGATTTCAAAAAAAAGTCTTTGTTAAAGTGTTACCAAGCCAACCAGCTACGAGGTACATCATAACATTACAAACTTTGATTTGAAGCAAAAAAGTATTTGAAAATCGGACAAAAATTCAAAGCTCCAAGACTGTGTAGGTTACATCACATAAAAACGATGGAGAAATGTAAAACTATGCATGTAAAAATGTATTATATATACAGTATTAGACAATATATTTTAAGTTTATTGCAAAATAAGCATTGGAATATTTAAATATTTTGAGTGTAGGGAGACCAACTCTATTACTTTATGTAAGTGGGCGTGGCTTGCTTGTTTCGACTCTTTATGATTGGTGGAATTTTCTGTACAGCATCATGAGTTATGTAGGTTTTCCACAATAAATTCCAATGTCAAAGACGATTATTTGACGGCTGACGGCTTCAACAGAAGCAAATGCTACCGATTAACAACTTCCTTGCTCATACTAAGGCTGTCTTTTAAGGTTCATACAGTGTCTCTATAGAGAAAATGAATGGAGTTTTTACCTCTGGAACCCGACTGTTGCACTCTATTGAAGAAGTTGTTCACCCAAAAATAAAGATTAAGTCATCATACAGTAATCATGTCGTTCCAAACACGTAGGATGTTCTTTTGTCCATTTCACACACAAGGAAAAGTTTTCAGGAATATTTATGCTGCTTTTCTGACATATAATGAAAGAAAATAGTGACCAACCAGTAGCTGTCAAGCTACAAAAAGGACAATAAAAGTTTTTTTTTTTAAAAATGTTTTTGAAAGACGTTTCTTGTGCCTAAGGCTGTGTTCGTGTGGTCAAAAACACACTAAAAACAGTCATATTGAGAAAAATAATTACAATTAAAAATAATAAAATGTAATTTATTCCTGTGATGGCAAAGCTGAACTTTCGGCATAATTTTCTAGTCTCCAGTGTCACATGATCCTTCAGAAATCATTCTGATAGGCTGACAATGTTGAAACCAGTTGTGCTGCTTAATATTTTTGTGGAAACTGATATTTTTTTCATGATTCTTTCATGAATAGAAAGTTTAAAAGTCTTTGTTTCAACACGTTGATTTCAAATGTGACAGTAAAGTGTACTTTGTACAAGCAGTGTGAACATTCCTTTTGTTTTCTACAGAAGAAAGAAAATCAAACAGGTTTGGAATGAAATGACAGATTTTTTCGTTTTTGGGTGAACCATCTCTTTAACAAACAGTACATTTATGATATATTTACAGGTATACCGAGAGCGAAGTGCTTTGACTAACTATTTCCTTGTACTTTGTTGACAGTACTTACTGTTCAGTGTACATGCACACATGCGTTCAAACACAGGTCATACTCACAACTCTCCAGCTCCAGAGAGCAGTTCTGTGTGTCTAGAGGAAACCTGCTGAAGTCCATAGAGCAGAGAGCCGTCACTGTGATTCTGCAATTCACAATTCAGTGCAGTCTTAACAAATCACTTACAAAGAGACTGAAAATGTCCCTTTAAAATGGAGACATGTGATACCGTGCTTAGCAAAACATCAAATTATAGAAACAATTGAGATGAATTGGAGTGAAAACTGATCCAGCATACGCATGAATTGGCTCAGGCAAACCTGACCATTTACACAAGCCTACACTTGCAGTGCACGCTGGTACTTCTTGGGAAAAAAGATTTTTGAACAACTATTCAGAAGTCTTTACAAGAAAACCACACCTTATTTGTCACGTAAAGAAAACAAATGGAATTTGGTTGCACACAAATGAACCTGTATGACTTTCTCCTGTGGAACAAAAAAAGTACTATTGTGATCAGTGTTGATATGCTAACCAAATATTTTGTATTATTATTTAAATAAAGATTATATTAAATCAAATATAAATATTAGATGAAAAACTTGACTAAATACTGAAGTAAGTGCTAAAATTACTAACTGAAAACAAACAAACGGAAAAACTAACAAAATTGTCAAAAGCACAAAAAATTCAATTTTTTTTACTAAAATTAAAATGATAACTGAAAATATAAAACTGAAAGCTAATCAAAATAAGAACTATAATAGTATAAAAAGTAAAGTAACATTGACATTTCAATTACATTACTATTATTTCATCCAATAACAGAGATGGCAATAAAAAGGCCATATTCCAAACCTTCTGAAGTCATAATACAGCTTTAGTTAATGAATCGACAAAAAAATTAATTGCCATTTGCTATAAAAACTGCAACATTATGCCAAATTATTGTGTTCTCACAAAACAAAAGTGCAGTCCAATGCATGAACCAATTCAGTTTCACAGGAATGAACCGTTTCAAAAGAACAGTCATGAATCATAATGATCTAAATGAGTCCACTGTGTGAGCTGATTCAACTGGTTCATTGAAAAGAATCGCTAATAAAATTGTTTTTTTTTATGACTCAGATCTTGAGTTCTCACTGACTGCAGTTCTCCAGATAAAAGCTCACTGAACGGGAATATGACTGAATTACTGAGATCTCAGTATATTTACACAAAGCTCTTGTATGACTTCTGAAGACTTTGTTTTTCTCCTTTTAAAGCTGAAGTTACTATGAACTGTAGTAGTACAGAAAAGACCTGAAGGAAATTCTTCAGAAGTTCACCAGAAATAATAAAGTCTTGGAGGTTTGGAATGACATGAGGGTTATTTAATGATTTGTCATATTTGGATGTAAACACAGGGAAATGCCTCAGGGCAATCGCTACTTTCACAGCTCTTGTAAAAACATCTGTTTTCAGGAAAGTGGCTTCATGTGTTACCTGACGCTGTAAAGAATGTTTCCATCTGGATAGACTCTGAGCATGATGTTTTCCATTGTGGTGTCATGAATGAAAGAACGCTTGGAGTGAACAAAAAAGACGTCTGGCACCCAGATCTTTTTCACCAGCCGAGCATCAAATGTTCGGCTTTTGTTACTGCTGGAGGGGAAGGCCAGTCTGTCGTCCTGCCAGTAATGTCTAAGGTACAAGGTCATGGTAAAGTCCTATGCCCACAAAACACATGAAAAAGTGATTGTGTCAGTTTGCATAAGCCACTCCTTTATACTTTGAATGCTACTGTGTATATATGAGTATGCCTGTTGCCAAACATTTGTTTTCATTACATAATTCTCATACGTCCTATGTGCTATTTACCACTTAGGAAAAATAAAATGCTTAGATTTTAAAAACAGGTGTTGACTTGAGTACATCAGGATATGTACCCCAAATGAACATGTCTATTTAGCATGCTATTCTGGAGGTTCATAGTCTTTGTTGCGTGCGTGATGGTTTTGACATTTGCCCTCTGCCTCAGTTGTGAATCCAATCGGTTTAAATTGTCGAGGATTTAAGCTTGATGTATGACTGGCAATAGAGTTGAGGGTGTGCAGAGCCCACCAACAGGTTAAAGGTTAGAAGTAATTTATAAAAGAGCAGACACATACCATGTTGACCTCTGAAATGCTGTCAATGCTCTCCACCTGCACATCGATGCCCACTGGAATAGCAGAACCTAGCCAGTGTCAACAACGGAAAAGAAACAGTCAGAATTGAAGGAAGATCACACAGAATAAAAACAACAACTCATCTCTTTAATATCTCAATTGCGTCTCAATTGCATGATAAATGGTGACTTTTTAGTCTTCTGCTTCTCATTTTTCTGGTGAGACAAAAAGTGTCTGAGAAGAGATCTCGACAATGTCTCGTTTATGTGCACATGCAGATATACTAAAGTCAGTTTGAACCAAACAATTTCTCATCTAATTCGTCAAAATCAAATGACCTGAACTTTGCTATTCAGATGAAACTGATTCTTATTCAGAATCCATTCAATAAAAAAATAAATACTGTAAGCGATTGAGTTTATTAATGTGTTGCCTGCTATTCAGTGCAAAACATCCAGCATGACCAGTGAAGTCTGATTCACGGCATGAGCAAATGACTCTTACGAGCTCGAACTGGTTCTTTTAAGTGAATCAAAACATTTAGCATGACCAGTGAGGTTTGATTGCCGATCAAAATATTCTCATGATTCCTGACCTCTTAAAGGGACAGTTCACCCAAATATAAAAATTCTGTCATCATTTATTCACCCTCATGTTGTTCCAAACCTGTACGAGTTTCTTTCTTCTGTTGTACACACAAGAAGATATTTAAAAGAATGTTAGTAACCAGACAGTTGACGGTAGGAAAAAAATACCATGGAAGTCAATGGCTACCATCAACTTTCTGGTTACCAACATTCTTCAAAATATCTTCTTTTGTGTTCAACAGAAGAAACTCATACATGTTTGGAACAACATGAGGGTGGGTAAAATGATGACAGAAGTTTCATTTTTGGGCGAACTATCCCTTTAATGTAACCTTGAAGAATCCAATTCTTCATAATTCTTCAAATTCGTCCATCTTACCACCTATTTACATCAGTGGAGGCAGTAAGCAAATCAAATGAGTAAATATTTGTGAGAGAATGACTATGCAATTTGCATTCTCATAGCAGAGGGACATGGCAAACTTGTGTTTAACTATCATAGTTGCATCTATCTGAATGAAGCATTCTTGTGTCAGCTGCTTTTCTTCAGATAATTGAACAAACACATCAATCTCTCCACTCTACACAGAGATCCAACACATCTGCACCGCGTTAAACAAACACATGGAGTGAGACCAGTTGCATTCTCTCTGAGCCATAGAACAGAAGATCCATCACTGAATCATCTCTGCAAAAACATCTAAACAGGCTTTATAGCTCGTAAATGCTCATTCACTTTCAGACTACAAACTAAACAGGTCAAATAGTATAAATTCTATATAATAACATTTCATTGACTAACTTTCTGAAATTATATATAAAGTGTCAGTTGTGTCAAATGTTAAAATGGTCATCTCATGACTGTCATCAACCAAATACAATCTGAAAAGAGATGTTAAGCTTCCTACACAGAGACTTAACTCGGCGCACATGACTCCGTGTGATTATCAACCTCTCACTGTTTTCAGAGAACCACCAGCACGACTGATGTTCCCTAATCTGGACTCAAATAAAGCTCCATCTCTGTGTTCATATGTAGGGATTAGCACACAAAATAACAAAAAAGTATCATGGTACTACCCATTTTTTGGACATATACCACGGTATTCTTTGAAGTACCTTGGAGTGCCTTGTAAACATCATTGTAAATCATTCAGTACCATGCTAAACAGTATATTACATTGCTTTTTTTTAATCCACATCAAAATTCTAAATTGAAAAAATTAATATATTTTTATACACTCTTAAAAAATGGTTCCATTAAGAACATTTAACATCCATTGATGTTATGATTATTATGATTATTAAAATCTTCTTTACAAACAAAAAAAAGGTTATTTTAAAGGGGTGGTAAAGTATGATTTCACTTTTCTAACTTTAGTTAGTGTGTAATGTTGCTGTTTGAGCATAAAGAGCATCTGCAAAGTTACAACGCTCAAAGTTCAAAGCAAAGGAAGATATTTGCTTTTAAAGAAAAGGACTACAACAAACGGCTGGTATGGACTACAGACATTCCTCCCGGGTTAGTGACATCAGCAACCCTAAAATGTACATAAACCCCGCCCCCGGCAACACGCAGTCCATGTTGAGAAGAGGAAGAGTTGTTGTATAAGTGTACATTTGTGAGTCAGCTCAAACTTTAGCATCCATCTTTTCACATGCAATAGAAAGTCACTCTGTGTGCATCTCACTACAGTTCCTATACGAGCGATTTATATATTATAATGACAGAATATGCTAATTGAAGATAGTTAGCTAACTCCACATCAGCAACATAAATTCATCAACTAACCATTCAGAGACATTGCATTCTTCATGTTGTCACTTCCTCTTGAGTCTCTCCATCTTTGTCTGACTCCGTTTTAACATTAAAGGCAGAACAGTTTCTGTCATTTTAGTGTGTCTGCGTGAGGTAATCGCAGCTACTAACACACGAGCTCTTGAAACCCCGCCCTCTGCAGCCTCATTTGCATTTAAAGGGCCAGGCACAAAACAGTGTGTTTTCGCAAACCCTCAAAAAGTGACAACTTTAACATGCTATATAAAAATATCTGTGGCGTATTTTGTGCTAAAACTTCACACACACACTCTGGGGACATCAGAGATTTATTTTACATCTTGTGAAAATGGCATTTTACCACCCCTTTAAGAACGGTTCACTGAAAGGTTCTATGGGGAACCAAAAATGGTACTTCCATGACATCACAGTGAAAACCCTGTTTTGGAACCTTATTTTTAAGAGAATATAAAGTAAAGTGTATTTTAGGTGTTTTAACCAGTAACTATATATCATTATATGTAAAGCTTTTGCATGATAAGCATTGAAACATTATAAGATCACATGATCATTATAATGTTTCAATGCTTATCAAATACATTTCCAGAACATCACCTAAATGGACCCAAAATCACATATCGTTAGCCTGGGAAAACCCTGACGAACTTCCGGCAAATTTGAGATTTGCTCTGCAAGTCCGTCTGGCCAAGAGCCCATTTCCAATTTTTCAAATCGAGGCACTAATCACAAAGGCGGGATTTAGACAATGACGATCGCTCTGATTGGTTTTATTTCTATCCAATTTCTACCCAGAGGCCTTTGGAAATGGGCTGTGAATGAACCTTCCCCAGATCCACTCTCAGTTACAACTGGTCTGGTATCAACCAGGCTAACATATCATACTATGGAACACCTAAATTGGGCATGGTGGTGGAAAACATTTGGGATGGGAGATATAAATTGGTCTCTATGAGCAGGCGGCTGAGAGAAAAGTCAGATTTTAAACTCTATGAACCGCTCCATTGTCAACGTACGGAGCTGTCTGAAACACTGCCAGTGGGACATTAAACAGAAAGGGTTTGTCAGAGCTCACAACAGGTTTTGCGAGAGAACCCAAACGTTTTGCGAGGGAATGCAAAATTTTGTGAGAGAATGCAAATTTTTCTCCCATCCCATCACAAAGTCCCTTTAGGGGCTCTGTAATAGAACAGATGATTATTTGATTGGAAAAACAGCCTTCTTCGTCACATTCTTATTCTAATAACAGCAACCTTTAGCTAGCCTGTAAGATTTAGCTACATTGTCAGGCATTCTCAGAGAGAGACTGGAATAATAATCCAGATTACTGTGTATAAAACACATCTGTCCTCAGTGTATTGTCTGCTTGGCACTACTAACAATCTGGGTCAGAGTGTTTTTTTTTCTTTCTGATTTGGACATACCACATATGACATTCTAACCTATTTTTGACAATATCAGCGCCAGAGTCACATTCTGGTCATTTGCCCCACTGTGACTTTTAAAGCTCTTGATATTGAGTTCAGCCAGTGTAACAGAGGCAGAACACAGTACTTAACCCCATTCTGTGAGGTATCTCAGAATGGACATGTGCAGCAGTATGGATGATATCTCTATCGGCACAGCATGTTTCATAGACAGTAAG